>SWDT01000425.1:0-14424 GCA_009193035.1 Halicephalobus mephisto | reverse complement strand
CCCGATCGGGAAACAATATTTTTCAGAAAAATCCAAAAATAAAAATTTTAAATTTAAAAAATAAAAAATAAAAAATAAAAAACAAGAATTAAAAAAATTAAAAAATTAAAAAATTAAAATATAAAATTTAAAAAAATTTAAAAATGAGAATTTAAAAAATAAAATCCAAAAAAAAATTTAAAATAAAAATTTAAAAATAAGAATTAAAAAAAATTCAAAAATAAAAATTAAAAGAATTAAAAAAATCCAAAAATTAAAATTAAAAAGAAATAAATTTTAAAAAACCCAAGAATTAAACTTTAAAAAAATTAAATTTAAAAATAAAAATATCAAAAAATCCAAAATTAAAAATTAAAAATAAAAATAAAATTAATTTTTAAAAATTTAAAAAAGGAAAATTCTGAAAAATCTTAAAAAATTCAAAAAATAAAAATTTAAAAAAAAAATTAGAATTAAAAAAAAATTTTTTTAATTTAATTTTTAATAAAATTTAAATTATTTTTGTAAAGTATTTATTTCAATCCAGATTTATTCTAAAAACGAAAATCAACGAAGAAGAATGGAATTTTAATTGAAATTAAAACTTGTTCGGCGATTCCTGAACGGAATTTTTTTCATAAATGATTAAACAATGACATTTTTGTTTTAATTGACCAGACAAAACAGATAATCTTCTTTTAGGATTTTTGAAAGCAACTTGTGTAAAAAAATTAATTTTGTTAAAAATTTAATTAATTTAGAAACTCTTAAAAAACTCTCTAATTTCAAAAAACCGTCATACTGTAGATTAAGTGATGGTTAATATATTAAAATATTTTTATTTATTAAAAATTGATTTTTTTATTTATTAAATATTGATTTTTTTATTTATTAAAAATAGATTTTTTTTATTTATTAAAAATAGATTTTTTTTATTTATTTCAAATTACGTCATAACAATTCCGAAAATTTCTATTGAATTCTAAAAAGTTTCTGTAAAAATTTAATTAATTTAGAAACTTTTAAAACAAAAAACTCTCTAATTTCAAAAAACCGTCATACTGTAGATTAAGCAGTAGTTAATATATCAAAATATTTTTATTTATTAAAAATTAACTATTATTAATTTCAAATTATGTCATAATCCAACTTCAAAATTGAAATTAATTAAAATTTTTATGAAAAATTTAAAAATCATCTTCAAAATTTTAATTTTAGAAATTTATATATAAAAATCGTAAAAACGAGGATTTATATTTTCGATTTTTTTTATTTAAGATGTTCAAAAAATAAATTCGAAACTAACAGTTTTGAAATTTTCAATCAAGTATCTGCTGTTCTGAATTCAGAAACGAATTTTAGAAAAATATTACTGTATAGAGTAGAGACAAAAAATTGTAACTTTTGGTTTCTTAACAATTACAGAATGTAACAAAAACACAATCGTCACATTTTTCGTGAATCTTGAAATTTGTGATAAAAATATAACATAATCGTCACATTTTTATTAATATTTGACATTTGTGACAAAAATTAAAATATAATTGTTACATTTTTCGTGAATCTTGATATTTATGATAAAAATACAACACAATCGTCACATTTTCCATGAATATTTGGCATTTGTGGTAAAAATAGTAACTTAATAGTGACGATTTGCATTTGTTATTGGACCAAAAGTTACGTTTCTTTTTGTATGCTGGTACAGATTAAAATTTCCAGGATTTAATTTTTTAAATTTAAAATATTTAAGGAATAAATCTAAAATTAATATTTTTAGCGTTCCCGATCAAGTGTCTGTCTCCTGGTAGTTAAAAATCAATCCAAAAAATAATATCAATTTGATATATTATGTGTATTAATACTATAATTTCTGAAATTTTGTCTTTTTCAATGTTGACCCATCTGCACAAAAAACATTAAAACAACCCTAATGTATCAGATACATTGTATTTTATATATCAATTTATTAAATACAATACACCTAGGTCGTACTTAATGCATCAATATGTTGAATATCGTATATCTGAAAAGTCAGACCCGGTTAATGTATTCATACCACATAAAAGAACACATTAAAACAACCCTAATGCTTCAGATACATTATATTTTATATATCAATTTATCAAATACAATATACCTAGGTCGTACTTAATGCATTGATATATTAATAAATATATATCTAATAAGCCAGACCCAGTTAATGTATTCATACCACATAAAAAACACATTAAAACAACCCTAATGCTTCAGATACATTATATTCAATGCACGAATGCATTGAAGATGACGCAGTGACATCGTACTTGACGTATCCTCTACATTGAATATTATATATCTGGTAATTCAGACCCGGTTTAATTTATCCCTACATTACACACTATATGTGTATTTTTATGTGCGAAGTATTTAAAAAATAATTTTAATGAAAATTCCTCAGGTTTTCAAGTGAATCCATAAAGAAAAGATAAAATAACGTTAACCCAAAAAATTTACAATAAAATTAAAAATGAATTCAAATTTACGAAGATTCTGCAGAATGAATAATTTTCATTTTTCGTTGAAATTTTCTTGTCAAAGATGTTTTTGATTCTAATTCCTCTTCCGTCCTCTATCAAAGGAGACTCTCCAAGTGAACGAAAGAAAGGATATCCGTCTTCTGTTTCCTTGCCACCTTCATCAACATCTCCATCGACCTTTTCATCGACTCTTTCATCAACATTCTCATTGACCCTTTCTTCAATCTCTACATCAACTCTTCCATCGACCCTTTCGTCAATCTCTGCATCAACTCTTCCATCAACATCTCCATCAACCTCTCCATCAACCCTTTCATCGACCCTTCCATCGACGATTGCCGCAGGAATCGGTTCCGTCGTTTTATTGATCGTCGTTCTGGCTTACATAATAAACGAGAAAAAACTCAGAAAAGTAAGTCGCTAACGGAAAACAGTAGTATTTTATTTTTTTCAAATATAAATTTAAATAATTGTAATATTTTAGTTTTTCAGATTAAATAAATAATTAAATCTTTAGAAATAATATACGGTAGATTACTGTAGGACAAAAATGTTTAAAAATTATTTTTTCGATTAAATTTTCGAAATTTCTGCAATGTAAAAAGAGATTTACGGAGTCTATACTTTTACTGGACGGGACCAGATGTAGACAGTAGCGAGTAGTAGCCAAAAAATATAAAAACGCCAAGCTTTATCTCTTACAAAATTGATAGTAAAAAGTAAAAATTTTCTCGCCCGCGTTTTTTTCTTTCGTTGCGAGACCCTTCTTTCTCCGTTTTTCCTCTTTTACGTGGACGCGAAACACGTACTTTTTGGCCTTCTCTTTATTTTTATTCCTCTTTTTCCCTTCTTTCTCCGTTTTTCCTCTTTTATATGGGCGCGGGACACGTACTTTTTGGCCTTCTCTTTATTTCTTATTCCTCTTTTTCCCTTCTTTCTCTGTTTTTCCTCTTTTATGTGGGCGCGGGACACGTATTTTTTTGGCCTTCTCTTTATTTCCTATTCCTCTTTTTCCCTTCTTTCTCCGTTTTTCCTCTTTTACATAAACGCGGAACACGTATTTTTTGGCTTTCTCTTTTCCTATTCCTTTTTTTGCCTTCGACTCCGTTGACAACAGTATTTTTTATTTTTTATTTTATAAAACAATTTAGACTTTCTATGGAGTAAAGGACGTGATGGACGAAGAAGGAAAAAAACAAATAGATGCCGAAGCCCTGGGGCACTACGATGGGGAAGTCAAGATTGTGCAGCCGATGGAGGCCCCTGATCCAGGTACCCCCTCGGGTTCATCGAGTCAAGTGAAGGTCATTGTCAAAAAAAAATTCTTTTAGCCAGAGACGTTCTTGCGAAACATCCACGGTCGATACAGTTTTCAAATCTCCTGTATTAATAAATCCGAAATTCACAGTTCACATTGACAATCGAGATCTGGCTTCGAAGATATTGGAAGTCATTTGTTCATCGATTGTGAAGGAAGTTTCTGTCTTGAGAGATCATAATCCGAAAAAGGAGAATTCTACAGAAAAGGAAGTTTTCAAAAATCACAATTTTGATGAGAAACATCTTCTACAAAAACAAACTTTCAAAAATCCTCATTCGGGAAATTTTATACAGAAGGAAAAAACAAAAATCGGAAAGATAATCTTGAACAAAATGAGGATTAAGTTGGAAAATTTGAAAAATACTTCCCGGATCTGTCATGGATGACTGATTGACAACCCCAACTGAATCTTCAACGATCAAGAAACTTCGTTGGGAAATCAATTAACAGCTATCAAAAAACTTTGTTAAAAAATTAATTAACAGAGGAAAAAATCTCGTTGAAAAATCAATTCACAGAGATCAAGAAACTTTGTTAAAAAATCAATCCACAGAGATCAAGAAACTTTGTTGAAAAATTAATCGAATTTGTAAGGAAATATGACTTGTTTCCTTAAATTAACGAGTCCCTTGCGACTGCTAACTCTTATTTAGGTGATCAACAATATAAATAAATTACTAACAACTTCTGGTAATTCACCTTCGTTGTTCTTCTTCCTAACTTCTGAAAGGCTTGTCTTCTTGTTGCGGCAATTTGGGGCAAACTGGGTTCCTGCATCTCAGAGGTTTTCGCGCTGGGAGTTTTCCTGGTTTCTGCGACATAGCCTGATTCTGAATCTGAAGGTGTCCTTCGATAAACCGACCAGTATTGTTCTTCTGGCATTCGAAATAAATTTAATTTTTTAAAATTAATTTTGCAAATTTCATTTTTCATTGTGAAATTCGGGTCGTTTCTCTCTCGAATCAGAAACCACTCCAGAAACCACATAAGTTTTCCAAATTGAGTGTTTTTTTGGATGAGTGGTTTTTGAATATTTCATAAATCCTGCAAAACATCTGGAAGGAAATTGTCGTCTTAGGTCACAGGATTTATTGGTGGCAGATAGGAACAATAAATATCAAGTACACACAAAAAGCGTAACTTTTGGTCCAATAACAAATATAAATCGTCACTATTCAGTTACACTTCATCACAAATGTCAAATATTCATAAAAAACGTGATAAGTATGTTACATTTCGTCACAAATGTAAAATATTCACGAAAATGTGACGATTATGTTGTATTTTTATCCTAAATGTAAAATATTAATAAAAATGTGACGATTGTGTTGTATTTTTGTCACAAATGCAAAATATTCACGAAAAATATAACGATTATATTTTAATTTTCGTCACAAATGTCAAATATTCATGGAAAATATAACGATTGTGTTGTATTTTTATCCTAAATGTAAAATATTAATAAAAATGTGACGATTATGTTACATTTCGTCATAAATGTCAAATATTCACAAAAAACGTGATAAGTATGTTACATTTCGTCACTAATGTCAAATATTCACAAAAATGTGACGATTATGTTGTATTTTTATCCTAAATGTAAAATATTAATAAAAATGTGACGATTGTGTTGTATTTTTGTCACAAATGCAAAATATTCACGAAAAATATAACGATTATATTTTAATTTTCGTCACAAATGTCAAATATTCATGGAAAATATAACGATTATATTTTAATTTTTGTCATAAATGCAAAATATTCACGAAAAATGCGATGATTGTGTTATTTTTGTTACGAATGTCAAATATTCACGAAAAATATAACGATTGTGTTACATTTTTATCATAAATATCAAGATTCACAAAAATGTAACAATTGTGTTTTAATTTTTGTCATAAAAGTAAAATATTTATGAAAAACGTGACGATTGTGTTCATTTCTGGCATATTTCGCAATTGTTACTAAGCAAAAAGTTACGCTTTTTGTGTGCAGTATCCAAATTTCTAATTTTACTTAAACTATTGAGAAAAATGGACGATATTCAGAAAATCCAAATGTTCTACAATTACATCAACATCATCTAAGTCTTCCCTTCAAGACCGAATTTCTTCCAATTTGTGATTTCTTTTCAATATTTAAATTTTCCTTCAAAATTCGGATTTATTATGTTTTGTAACTTCTCTTCAAGACCGAATTTCTTCCAACTTTTAATTTTCCTTTAGGATCTAAGTTTCTTCCAATTTGTGATTTCTTTTCAAGACCGAATTTCTTCCAATTTGTGATTTCCTTTTAAGAGCTAAGTTTCTTCTAATTTGTAATTTCTCATTAAGACTAAAAATTCTTATTTGTAACTTCAAGATTAAAACTTCTTCTTTTTTTACTTTCCCTTCAAGACAAAAACTTCTTCTTTTTTATAACTTTCCTTTAAAAACTAAGATTTCTTCTTTTTTATAACTTTCCTTTCAAGACTAGAACTTCTTTTTTTACTTTCCCTTCAAGAATAAAACTTCTTATTTGTAACTTCTCTTCAAGACTAGAACTTTCTCTTTTTTATAACTTCCTTTCAAGACGATAACTTCTTTTTTTACTTTCCTTTCAAGAATAAAACTTCTTTTTTATAACTTTCCCTTGAAAACTAAGATTTCTTCTTTTTTATAACTTTCCTTTCAAGAATAAAACTTCTTATTTGTAACTTCTTTTCAAGACGATAACTTCTTTTTTTACTTTCCTTTCAAGAATAAAACTTCTTATTTGTAACTTCTCTTCAAGACTAGAACTTTCTCTTTTTATAACTTCCTTTCAAGACGATAACTTCTTTTTTTACTTTCCCTTCAAGACTGAAACTTCTTATTTGTAACTTCCCCTCAGAAACCGAATTTCTTCCAATTTGTAATCTCCATTTGTTTTGGCTAACTTTTTTATTCCTTCGTCGGAGAATAGAAAAAAACAATGATATCAGCGCCAATGGATTTTTTCAAACTTTTCTACCAAGGCAGAGACAAAAAACTGTAAATAAAGAAAAAAAGCATATTTTTGTGAAATTTCAAAAATAATCAAAAATGAAAATTTTTGAAATTTAAATAGGTTTTGCAGTCACCGAACTTGGACGGTACACAAATTTTAATAACAAAAAATATTGTTCTTTTGGAATTGGAGAATTTTGAACGGAATGGGATTTTCGAACAAGACTGGAAACGGTCGTTGACAAAGTTGAAGGAAATTCCGTTTGAGACCTGAAAATTAAAAAATTAAACGTAATCTAAAATTCGGGAATATTTAGTTTTAAGAAATTCAAAAAATTTCTTGTTTTCTCACTTTTTTGAAAGTATTCAACTTTTCCAAAGTCTTCTAAATTTTCAAACTTCATCCAGATCCTCCAAAAATTACATCTGTCAATGGAGTCGAAGGCAAAAAAGAGGAATAGGAAATAAAGAGAAAGCCAAAAAATACGTGTTTCGCACCCATGTAAAAGAGGAAAAACGGAGAAAGCAAGGAAAAAGAGGAATAAGAAATAAAGAGAAGGCCAAAAAGTACGTGTTCCGCGTTTATGTAAAAGAGGAAAAACGGAGAAAGAAGGAAAAAGAGGAATGGGAAAAGAGAAAGCCAAAAGAATACCCGTTCCGCGCCTGTATAAAAGAGGAAAAACGGAGAAATCAGAGTCTCGCGACGAAAGGAAGAAGATGCGAGCGAGAACATCTTTACTATTTGTTATTATACTTTTTAAGTGATAATTTTTTGCATTTTTTTGCTTTGCAATGTATCGTTACTTTCAGTATCTGGTCCCGATCAGAGAAAGAAGTAGAATGCGTAGTTCTATTCAGAACATCTGTCTTCTGGAGCTCCGGAGAACTTTTCGAAAATTGCAGTTCCTAAATTTAGTCCCCGAGAACGAAAACCACTCTTATTTATGGTCCAAGTCCTCCTGGCTCATTTCGCCAAATTCTGGCGGTCAATTTCCCCAGGGGGTTTCGTCTTCGCGTTTCAAATGCATTGTCCAAAAAAAAACCAGGGATTTGCCGAATTAAAAAGCCGTTTTCGAAAAGGAACACTTCTGTTTTCCATTACCCTCAGGAATCACACTATCATAAAAACCGAAAAACATCGACATTACGAAATCGTCTCTCAAAAATAAAAAAAAATTAATTTATATAAAAAATAAAAATTTTTTAATTTTAAATAGAGTAAAAATTAATTTTTATATAAAAAGTAAAAAATTTTTAAATTTTAAATAAAATAAAAAAATTAATTTTTAAATAAAAATAAAAATTTCTGAAATATTTAAAAAATGAAAGATGTTTTAAAATTGGAAATTGTCGAAAATTTAAAATATTTTTTAATTGTGTAAAATTAAATTTTTTAAATTCTTTGATTTCGTTGTTTTTGGACATCCCCGAAATTTTTTGGATTGTTTTTAAGTTTCCACTGGACTCGAGAACCTTCAAAAATGCAATTGTTCTTTCAAAATTTTGGGATAAACATCTTTGACGAAATTGACTTCAGACCAATTTTGGAAAAGCTCAAATTTGAAAAATATTTAATTTCAAATATTTTCAATATTTTCGAACATGTTTGATTTTAAAAAATATTTAAATTTTAAAAATATTTTGGAAAATTCAAATTTTCGACCATGTTTGATTTAAAAAATATTTAATTTCAAATATTTTCAGATTTTCGGACATGTTTAATTTCAAAAATTTATGATTTTCAGATTTTCGAACATGTTTGATTTTAAAAAATATTTAAATTTTAAAAATATTTTGAAAAATTCAAATTTTCGAACATGTTTGATTTCAAAAAATATTTAATTTCAAATATTTTCGAACATGTTTGATTCCAAAAATTTATGATTTTCGAGTATGTTTGATTTTTAAAATATTTAATTTGAATTATTTTGAATTTGAAATGTTTAATTCCGAAATTATTAAATTTTTATGGAATGTTGCAAATTGAAAACAGACAATTCCAAAGTTTTTATGCGATTTTCGAGGAATTTGAAACCAAATATGACTCCAGAAGACGGAAAAACGAAAATTACCTTTGGACTTAGTTGGCAGCAACGGCGGCGGGGGCCTGGGGGGTTCCGTTGGTCCCGTTCTCCTCGGCCTTGGGGGTTTCGCCGTTGGCGGGGGTTTCTTCGGTGTTTTCTTTGTTTTCTTCTTTGGATTTGAGTTGAGGACGAGCTCTCTTGAAGAAGTTAAGCAAAGTTTGGAAAATGTTCGTTTTCACGGCTTGACTAGCGGCTTCGACGATGGCGTCCACATCGATGCCTGCGGCGTTGAGTTTCTCTTGAGCGAGAATGCCGAGTTGGAAGATGGTGTTGAAAACAGCATTGAAGCCGGATTTTCCTTTGTCCTGGAGGTCGGCAGGAGTGAAAACTTGGTCGTCAGAAAGCCCGACTTTCTCCTTGAGGACCTTGAGGAAGGCCTCGATGTTCGCGGTCTGGTTCTCCTTGGTCTTGGCCTCTTCGCCTTCGTAGACCTTCTCGACGGATTCAGGAGCGAATTTCTGGGCGAATTTAGCGAGAAGAGTACCGTCCTTCAAAAAACTCAAAAATTGACTCTTCGTGACGGCGCCGTCCTTTCCAGGAAGGACTTGACGGTCTTCTTCCTTCTCAACGACGGTGTTCTGGACCCATTGAAGCACCTCATGATTGGCTCTATGAACACCAGCAGGAATCAAGGATCCTAGCCATCCAACAGGATCCTCACGAGGATTAACGGGTTTCTTCTCTTCAACCTGGGGAACATCACCGTTGTCAGGAGCTTCAACCTCCTTCTTCTCGACGACTTCCTCAACAGGAGCAGTCGTGGCAGCAGCAGCTTCAGTGGACATTGTTTTCAGCTCGTTTGCGGAAGAAACAACAAGGAGAGTAAATCTAAAATTCTCTCAATGAATAAATAATCATCATGGAAGAAAAATCAAAAATCGAATGTTTCACGAAAGTCCGCGAAATTTGGAAAAACAAGTTCAAAAAAATTACGAAAATAAAAATAAAAAAATTTTCGAAGATAATTGAAAAATTAGAAAACTGTAGAAAATAAAATTTTTAGAAAATCTTTAAAAAAAATAAATTTAAAATTTTTCTGATTTTTTGAGAATTCTGAAAACTGTCGTGATTCTGGATGGTTTCAGAAATTCTCAGACTTCTTGATCTTTGGCAATTTCCTCGACGATATCTGAGAACCTTGATCGACTTCTACCGTATCCTCCATACCTTCGAAGTCAGTTTTTTCAAGAAAATTCTGATTTTTGGATTTTTCTGAATTGGCAATGAACGTCGGACCGGAGAATTGGCCTATATACCGATAGCTAAAGAATTGGCCTATATACCGATGGCTGGAGAATTAGCCTATATACCGACAGCCAGAGAATTGGCCTGTCTACCGATAGCCGGAGAATTGGCCTATATACCGATAGCCGGAGAATTGGCCTATCTACCGATAGCCAGAGAATTGGCCTGTACACCGATAGCCAGAGAATTGGCCTATATACCGATGGCCAGAGAATTGGCCTATCTACCAATAGCCGGGATTTTTTTCGATCAACTTCATTATTGACAAAAGTTGCAAGTCAAAAATCGATCAAAAAAGTGATAAGATTAAATAGTTTAAATCTTCATTTTACAATAACAAAGATTTTGCGCAAAAATTCCCCCCTTTTCTAAAAATAAACAATCTACAGTAACTGGGGATATTTGAAAAAATATTTTTTTTATAAAACTTAGAATTTTTGGAGATAACTGAAAATGGAAAATTTTCAGAATGAATATGGACCAGATAACAAGCCAAAGTCGGCTTAGCCCCGACAGGACCTCAGAGGAAATTCAGCAACATCAAAGGAGCGAAGGTCGGCCGTTGTGCCCTCAGGGCTGACCTGGAACAATCGTGCTGGGACAAAAACAAAAGAAAAATAAAACTCAGCACGAATTCTGAAAACCTTCGAGATTCAGAAGCCTCAATCCCAGGAAATTACGGAATTTCGAATTTTGGAAAATTGTAAAAATTCAGAAAATTTTAAAGTTTAAAAATTTCTGAATTTTTGCAGTTTTCTAAAATTCGAAAATTTTAAAATTTCTGAATTTTTGCAGTTCTCCAAGATTCGAAAATTTTAAAAATTCATAAAATCCTAGAAATTTCTGAAATCTTTCGTAAGACTTCAGAACCTTGCCCTCGGGGCTCACTTGGGACAATCATAATATAAAAAAAATAAAACACAAACTTCGAAAATCGTGGAAAATTACAAACATTAAATTTAGACAATTCCGGAAATTAATGAATTCTGAGATGTTCGAAAATTTTTAAGGTTTATGAAATTTGGAAAATTCTAAGCCATTCCAAATTTTTTCGAGGTTCTAGAAACTCTTCAAAAAACTTGATAATCTACTGAATTTTGATTTTCTATAAAATTAGATTTTTAAAATTGTATAAAATTCCGAAATTTTAGAAGTCCTTCGAAAAATTTAAAAAATTTCATAATTTAGTAAATTTTAATTTTCTATAAAATTAGATTTTTAATTTTCTATAAAATTCCGAAATTTTAGAAGTCCTTCAGAAAATTTCATAATTTAGTGAATTTTAATTTTCCATAAAATTTCGAAATTTTAGAAACTCTTCAAAAAATTCCATAAAATTCCAGAATTTCTCAGAAGATTCCATTCTAAAAAATTCCAGAATTTTCTACGAAATTTTAGTACTCGAAACAATTGTGTCAGAAAATCAAAAAAATTCTTGAAGAAAATGGTCCATGACTGTTTCCTTAAATGTCGGAATTGGCCGAGGAAAAAGTGGCCTCGCAAATCCATTTTGAATCGACCAAGAAATCCGAAAAAAAAAATTTCGTTGCGCAAGTTACGAAATTCAATATTACACGCTATACATTTTTGAATGAACAACAACTGACGAAATTATCCTTATTTCGAAAAAACCAAGGAATCCGTAAAGAATGAGTCACTGTAAGTTCGGGATGCAGCTGTACAAATCGATATACAGACATTTAACACAAAATTTCGAAAATATCATGATGCTATAAAAAGCCCAAAAACGTATATGAAGAAAATTGAAAACAATTGTTTTTATAAGTTTTAATATTTCCAGTTAAGACCAAAATTATAAAATTATAAATAATTCTAAAAATTTCGAAAATATCATGATGCTATAAAAAGCCCAAAAACGTATATGAAGAAAATTGAAAACAATTGTTTTTATAAATTTTAATATTTTCCAGTTAAGACCAAAATTATAAAATTTAAATAATTTTAAATAATTCTAAAAATTTCGAAAATACCACAATGCTATAAAAAGCCCAAAAACGTATATGAAGAAATTTGAAAACAATTATTTTTATAAATTTTAATATTTTCCAGTTAGGACCAAAATTATAAAATTTAAATAATTCTAAAAATTTCGAAAATATCACGATGCTATAAAAAGCCCAAAAACGTATATAGAAAAAATTTGAAAACAATTGTTTTTATAAATTTTAATATTTTCCAGTTAAGACCAAAATTATAAAATCTTAATTTTTATATAATTCTAAAAATTTCAAAAATATTATGGTATTATTAAAAATATAAATATGGGTGGAAAAAATTCGAAAAACAATATTTACGTAAATTCTAGAATTTTCCACTTAGGACCAGGAAATTGCAAAATTAAATTTTCATATAATTTTAAAAATTTAAAATTATTTATTAAAAAAATAAAAATTTAAAAAAATTTATTTATAATTTTGAAAAAATTTGGAATTTTTCACTTGGGACCAGGAAATTGCAAATTAAATTTTTACGCATTTTCAAAATTAACCTATTGTAAAAAATTAAAAATTTTCAGAAAATTATCCCGACGCGAATTTTTACAACTTTTTACTTGAAACCGAAAATTGTAAAATTTATTTTTCGCTTTGTTTTACGAGATTCAGAAAGATCTGTCAGATTCCAAAAATCCCAGGGCCATCTATGATGTTCCGTAATCCGATTCCAATACGGAAAATAAGGAAATTTATCAAAACAAATTTCTCCCATTTAAAAAAAACAAAAAAATCCAAAAATAAAGAAGTTTAAAAACACAAAAATTAAATTTTAGAAAAGTAAAAAATTGGAAAAATTTAGAAAAGTAAAAAATTTTAGAAAAAATTGGAAAAATTTAGAAAAATAAAAATTTCTAGAAAAAATTGAAAAAACTGAAAAATTGGAAAAAATTTAAAAAATCGGAGAAATTTAGAAAGGTAAAAAATTTTAGAAAAAATTGGAAAAAATTTAAAAAATTAAAAAAGTAAAAATTTCTAGAAAAAAATTGAAAAATCGGAAAAAATTTAGAAAAAATTGAAAAAACTGAAAAATTTCTAGAAAAAAATTGAAAAAACTGAAAAATTGGAAAAATCAGTAAGAAGTACCAGATCGCAAGTTGGGGATGCAGCTGTACAAATCAATGTAGAGACATCTAGCTAACCAAACAAGACAAATAATGAATTTTGCGACTCATTTTTCCAAATGAGTATCGGCCCTGGAACCCCGACTATGTAATTTGACAGAGACACTGTCGTTTCCAGGACAATGAACGGCACAAGCTGCGCAAAACTGTCCGGAAGACCCTCCGCGCAAGGTCAGGAGGACCGGATGGACAAACAGTCCAAAAAAAGGGCGGGACGAAAACCGATCTAAACTGGCATTATTTCGACAGAATGACTTGGACTTTTTTAGAAGATCCCTTCTGGAAAAATATAAACAATCATCCGCCAGGGTCAAGACGTTCTGGTTTTGTTTATCAAGGGTATTAGGGTTCCGGGGAGCAATTCGCGCATCCGCAAACGGTACAGTACACAACTCCCGTTCGGCTTCCTGACACGAAGATACGCAATCCACTGATCGGTACTCGGCAAGTCAAAGCGAAATAATCTCGAAACAGGGTTACTGTAGAAATGGAAACCACACGGAGTTACGAAATCTGAAATTTTCTTGACACGAATTTTCCAATCAGGACCAGAAAGTCCAAAATTTAGTGTTTTTTTGTGATTTTAAAAAAATTAAAAAACTTTAATTTTTAAAAATCGATTTTTTAAATTTGGAAATTTCAAAAAATGTCTCGACACGAATTTTCCAATCAGGACCAGAAAGTCCAAAATTTAGTGTTTTTTGTGATTTTAAAAAATTAAAAACTTTAATTTTTAAAAAAGTCAATTTTTTAAATTTGGAAATTTCAAAAATTTTCTCGACACGAATTTCTGAATTTTCCAATCAGGACCAGAAAGTCCAAAATTTAGTTTTTTTGGATTTTAAAAAAATTGAAAAATTCAATATTTTTACAAGTTTAAAAAGTTCTAAAATTTCAGCATCAAAAAAATCAATTTTTTCACTTAAAAATTCCGAAAATTGTCTCGATACGAATTTCCGAATTTTCTAGTCCAGACCGGAAACTGTAAAATTTAGTATTTATATGGTTCTAGTAAGTCCAAAATCGTACTACTATAAAAATAAGAAACGTCCGAAATTTCCAAAATCTATTTTGGCACAAATTTTTCCACTCAAGACCAAAAACTAAAATTTTTAAGTTTCTAAATTTGTATATTTTTGAAATTTCTAAAAACTAGTAATTATAATCCTCTCTC
>SWDT01000423.1:0-13914 GCA_009193035.1 Halicephalobus mephisto | reverse complement strand
AACCATCCTGAGTGCAAACTGCAGCAACGTTACAGTTTACCATTTGAATATTGGACTAAATTGCATTCAGTCATGAAGTTTTTTTTAAACGTTCATCGTGCTCCGTATTATGAAAGCAGACGACCAAGACTCGAGATCAAAAAATTCGGGCTTTCCGTATTAGGACAGCTTTTTATTAATGTCTTCTATTTCGAAAACTTATCCTCTGTCTTACGTAATGCATAATTAGAATCTGATATCCGGATATTCTGAATCCAACATGACCCGAAGGTGCGACTTGGCACGGCAAGTCCAAACTTTGACTTTGAATTCTGTTCCGTCAACTTTCACAATACAAACACTGTGTTTCTGTATTATGAAAGTAAAACGACCACAGTCGAGGTTCATGTTTATTGTCCTTAAGATACCATTTTATGAATCATGTTTTGGATTCAGGGATATCCGGATATCGGTCAATTACGAATTTTACGTAAAGGACAGAGGACAAGTTGTCGAATAGAGACATCTATGAAAACCTCCTAACACGAAAGCCCAAATTTTCGACCTTCGATGTCTTGGCGTCTGCTTTTCGTAATACGGAAACACTTTGTGCTTCCGTGTTATTCAAACGGAATCTCAGGATTCAAAATCGAAATCTGAGCTTTTTGTGTTTAAAAAAACATCTATGAATTTTTTATTTCAAAAATCCCGTTTTTCCAGCTTGATTAGTTAGCTTAGATTCTTCTAATTCAAACGTGACTCATTAAAGGTGCGTCTCAACTGGAAAGTTCAAATTCCGACCCAAACTCCGGCCGTCTTGCTTTCTAATACGCAGCGGCCAGGATTATTTATAGATTCGGAAATTACAAAAACAAAAAAAATAAAACTTTTAAAGAGATTTTAAATTCATTTGAGTTGAAATTTAAAATCACTTATTTTAAAAAAGCGGAAAAAGACGTAATAAAAATATTATTAAATTTATCTTGAGTTTTGGGATTTTCCTCGGTTGCAACTAAAAATTTGGAAATCTGTTTCTCGAATTTTTGAGTTTTCTAGTTGGACAAGAAACTGAAATTTTATCTCGAAGGGAATTTTCCCAATCGGGACTAAAATTTTGGAAATTGTCTTGAAGGAAATTTTTTTAAATTTTTCCAATCGAGACTAAAAAATTTGGAATCTGTTTCGAAAGGAATTTTTTTTAAAAATTTCCAATCGAGATTAAAAATTTTGAAAATCTATCTCGGAAGAGAATTTTTAAAATTTTCCAATTCGAGACTAAAAATTACAAAAATATTTTTTTATAATTTTTGAGGTTTTTCATCATATTATTTTAAATACAAATATTTTCTAAAATCTTAAACTTTTATGGGAATTTTCAGTTTTTCACTGAGACCAAGAAATGTGAAATAATTTTTTTAATAATTTCCGAAAAATTTCTATTTGAAATTCTATAATCATCGAAATACCAGTAATCCAAAAAGTTCCTTTACTAGTTAACAAAAACTGACAAATAATTTTTTTGAAAATCCAAAGGAATTTAATTTTTTATTTACTTTTTAAATACCAAAAAAATAAATTTTTGTATTTCTTAGAATTTAAAAAAAATTAATTTTGCTTTTTTTAAAAAAATTTAAAAATCAATTTTATATTTTTTTTAATAAAAAAAATTTAAATTTTATATTTTAAAACAAAATAAGAAAAATTAAATTTTATATTTTTTTTAAATAAGAAAAAAATAAATTTTTATATTTTAAATAAGAAAAATAAATTTTTATATTTTTAAAACCAAATTAAGGAAAAATAAATTTTATTTTTTTAAATAAGAAAATAAATTTTGTATTTTTTAAAAAGAAAAATAAAATTTTGTATTTTTTTTAAATAAGAAAAATAAATTTTTTATATTTCTTAAATTAAAATAAGAAAAAATAAATTTTATATTTTTTAAATAAGAAAAAAATAAATTTTTATATTTTTTATAAAATTAAGAAAAAATAAATTTTTTTATTTCTTAAATAAGAAAAATAAATTTTATATTTTTTAAATAGGAAAAATAAATTTTCATATTTCTTAAATAAAATTAAGAAAAATAAAATTTATATTTTTACATAAGAAAATAAATTTTATATTTTTTAAATAAGAAAAATTAATTTTATTATTTTTTAAATTAAGGAAAAATAATTTGATATTTTTTAATAAGAAAAAATAAATTTTATATTTTTTTAAAATAAGGAAAAATAAATTTTATATTTTAAATAAGAAAAATAAATTTTATATTTTTTTAAAATCCAAAAATTCATAAATTAACCTCAAAAGCCTCAATTGAGCTTTTAAAAGAAAATGTTGGATGAAAATCTGTCCTAATTTAATTTTAGCAAAAACAAGCTCTTCAAATTTGAATGCACCCAAAACAAAAACAAGAGAAAAAACTGGGATTGCTTTTTGGATGAAAAAGAAATCCCGACTTGTGGTCAAGGGTGCCACTGTGAGAAAGTTATTGTCGCAGAAAGGCATTTCGAACTTGGGAGCCTCGTTGTCTTGGACGTCATTGACCGATTTATGCTTCCTTGAGAAATTTTCTTTTAGATTTTAGAAAAAATGAGAAAAGCGATGCCTGAGGGGACTTTCTTGCTTACGCCGTCTTTGAACAAGATTACAGAACATCACACAAGGCTCTCGGATTTCTGAAATCTAGTGACGCTTTTTGGACATTTTAAAACCAGAAAAAAACAAAGAATTCCACAATTTTTGGTCTTAATGGCAATAGTTTCGAAATTCGTGTGAGACCATTTTTTTGAAAAAATTTTGTAGGAAAAGCTTGTTTTTTTGAAAAATGATGCAGAATTTAAGGAATCAGAAAAACAAGAAAAAAAAAAAATGAAAATTCCACAATTTTTGGTCTTGATTGGAAAGTTTCGAAATTTCATGTCGAAATCATTTCTTTAAATTTGTTAGGAAAAAGCTATGTTTTTATTTTTGAAAAATATGCAGACTTTAGGAATAGAGAAAAAACAAGAAATTTACGGATTTTTTTTGGTCTGATTGGAATTTCGAATCGTGTCAAGACCGTTTTTTCGGAATTTGATTATAAACATTTTCTACCTTAATATAATCATTTTAGAGCTCTCCAGAAGTCTAAAAAAGTTAATTTTACAATTTTCGTCTTGATGGAATTTTCGAAATTCGCTGTCGAGGACCGTTTTTTTTCGAAATTCGTGTCAAGACCGTTTTTTCGAAATTCGTGTCAAGACGTTTTTCGAAATTCGTGTCAAGACACGTTTTCGAAATTCCTGTCGAGACCGTTTTTCGAAATTCTTTGTCGAGACTATTTTTTTTCGAAATTTTCGTCACAAATTATTATTATTTAAAAATAATAAAAATCTGATTAATCTAAATCTATGAAAAAAAATAAAATTTACTGTAGTTAAATCGTGTTCGAGAACCACTGTATAGAAATATAAAAATTTATTTTTTCAAAAAAATTGATGATTTTGAGACAATTGCACAATAAACATGATATTGTCGAAAATGCGCTCAGGGAAAGTGCTTTTTTCACGGAAATTTTTTAAGTTAGTCAGAATCCCCGAGAGGAACAGCTAGGAAACAGCAGGTGGAAGGCGTCTCGGATAAAAAATACATTGATTTTTTTAACTATTTCACGCAAGTCCAGTCAAGTTGACGTGGATGGATATAAATTATAAAATTAAAATACATTTTTTCTGAAAAATTCTAAAATTCTTAAAAACTTCCGAGATTCGAACTTCTAAAATTCCGTTTTTAGAATTATTCTTAAAAAAAAATAAAAATTGGTTTTTCTTAGATGGTCCCGAGCGAAATTTTAGAATTTTATACATCAAAAATTTTTTATTTATTAAATAAAAATAAAAATGTTTTTTTTCATAGGTGTCCCAAAGCGAATTTTAGAATTTTTTTACATCAAAAATTTATTATTAAAATAAAATAAAAATGTTTTTTCTAGATGGTCCCGAAGCGAAATTTATGGCTTTTATACATCAAATTCTTATTTATTTAAAAATAAAATTTTATTTTCTCCTAAAATGGTCCTGAGCGAAATTTTAAAAGTTCTCTAAAAACTTCGAAATCAAACTTATTAAAAAATTAAAAATTATTTTGCCAAAATTATTTCAAATGAAATTACTTTATATCGAACTATAAATTTCTGAATACTTTTGATTTTCGTATGTAAACTAGTGTGTAACTCTCTTCATTTCTTGTTTTGAGGGTTTTCGGTGAATCTACAAACAGCTTTCAACTTTTTTCAAATCATCAGTAATTCATTATGATTTGTCGTTTTTTCAAATTCACATGGAAATGAGAGCCAATTCCGCTCTCGATTTTGGAAGGATGTTTAGGATACTCTGGTGGATTATTTTTCTTGGAGAGTGATTTTAGAAAGAAAATATTGCTTTTATGTTGTTTCAATTGGGTTTCACTTATGAATTGTAGATAGCGATTCAATTTAATTATTCAATGCAATGGATGCTGTGATTTTCGATTTCATTAGTAGAAAATGAGTTTACGATTGTTTAGACAATTCAAGAATTGATTTCATGTGTGAGCTAGCTGATGAGATCACTGCAAGTGTGCAAAGTTTAATCTGCTGTAGAACCATCTATTTGCATAAACATAGACCATCACAAGTACTTCATATACAATAAACTGAACCTAGACAACAGAGTAAATTTCAACTTAACCTTTTATTCAACTATGAACAAAGTTGTACATTTGATTTTTATTTTCATTTTGGCTTCTATAAAATTAACACCAAGGCTACCGAAATATACCTAATTATCTTAAATGGAAAGGAAATAAAATTTCTAAAGTACACCACGTACTTGGTACAAATACTGACATTTGTTATAACTTTTGTTGAAAGATGTCGATTGTTGAATCGGAATTCGACACTTACCACATCTGAAGATTTGACTGCCTATGGACACAGGCTCCACATCAACACGGCAATTTGCTTTGTGGCCAACACTCTCGCCATTTACTGCATCCTTTTTCATTCAACAAAGGGTATGGGGGTCTACAAATGGTACTTGCTTGCTATTCAACTAACGACAGCTCTGTTTGACTTCCATCTAAACGTAATTTCCGCTCCTTTCCCAACATTCCCCATCCCAGGATTCTGTGCTGCAGGGATCTGGAGTAGACACTGGGGCTACTATTATGGGCATGAAATTCAGTTTTGGCTAACTCATTGGTTTTTGTCATTCCAAGGAATGGCCATTTTGTGGGGGATACTGTATAGATATAGGGTTATTTCGGAGAAGATGACCTTTATGGAAAGCAAATGGGCTATTGCTGTGATGTTCATTCTCCCGGTTATCTATCCAATTCCCTCTGTAACTCTATCTGTTCTTTCTATGCCCGATGGAAACACAAGTTTGTCTTTTGTACGTCAAACAGCACCTGAAATGCTTCATCTTTACTTGACAGAACCTTGCCTCAGTGCAGTTAATTCTTCAGTTGTCTCTGCTTATTACTTCACAGCTGCAGGTCAAATGGTTCTTGGTTTCTCCGTTATTTTGTTTTACAGTTATAAAACTTACGACGATCTGATGAAGAAAAAGTTGATATTGTCTGAAGCCAGTTTCAGAATGCAAAAGCAATTGCTAGTTTCCCTTTGTCTTCAGTGCATAGTTCCCTTTATGATGCTGATGATTCCGTGTGTTGGATTGTTCATGATGGTCTTTTTCAATGTGAAGAAGATGAAAGGTTAGATTATTCAGAAATTACTAATATACGGTGATTTTTTCAGTGATGTCCTTAATTGCCCTTCAAATTATTACAATTCACAGCAGTGCAAATGGATTAGTGTTGATCTGGACAATAAAGCCGTATAGGGAAGCAGTGATTAAATTGTTCTGTGGTAGATGGGTTAAACAGAAGGTTCAGCCTACAAGACATAACACAATGGCAACTTCACACATAAGTGTGATAGAAGGTCCAAGGAGACTTACAAGGATCTAAGGGAATCGTCTTATTGTATTTCGTAATGTTTCCTGTAAAGGAAACTAAGTGACACGAATACACAAATAAACAGATGATTATGTTGTCATTTTTAACTAACAAGTAATGATAACTATAAAACACCGTATTTGTTCTTCAATATAGATGCTATTTCTTTCCGATGTTGTTACAGGGAATATTGTTCGAGGTACACTTGCAAAGATATAATCAACTATGGATCGTGACTTCACACAAGTGCTTCAATTTCGACTATCACTAATGTTTTATCAATCTCGTTTTATCCCACTGCATACCGAAATAAAAGTGTACAAATTTTATTCAATGTTTCTTCAATTGAATACAAATTTTTGTGGGTTAGTTTTCTGCATTCTCTTTCTGACTTTTTTCGTTCCGCATTTTTGTATTATCAGAATATGAGGCCCATGTTAAAGATAATTTTAGAAACCGTTTTAAATTATTTCCGTGCACTTTTCTCCATCATTGGATAATACGTGTTGCAGAGAATGGTTATTAATGTTGCAATTGACTGTTCTATATGTGAACTAGTTATTCTTGGACATGGAAGTGGAAGGTCTAAAAGTTATGCAGTTTCAGAAGTGATGAGGTTGAATAGAACAAACGTTATTTAAGCTATGTGATACTGGTGTTTGAAAGGCTTGTGCCTCAAAGTCTAGCTTTAACTTAGCATGAGAAAATCAATTATGGCTAACTTTATTATTGTTTTTCAATTCTAGTGTCTACCTATTTCGTAAAATCTATCTTTTGTTACCACCTATGATCTCATTAGTTAGTTCTCCGTTCTTAACAGCATCTAAATGTTGACTTAGATCTTTCTTATAGAAAAATATGAGTCAGTAGAAATACTCATGATAATTCATTAATAATAAGGAATGAAATTAATTTGTCATTGATCGAAAATGGAAGGAGAAATCTAAAACTGCACACAAGCTATCAATTTTGATGAAATAGATCAAATTTGCTAAAAGATAACGAAATAAGTTAGAATCCATATTGACAGAAAAAAGTTAAAGTTTCGTATCAAATAATTTCAAGGAATTTTGCTGCACTCAGGATGAAGTTGATTCAAGGGATAATTTGATTCAAATGTTCCCACGTAGTTTTCATAATGAGAAAAAAGATCATTGGCGATATTTGGATTAAAACATTACGAAAAGGCCCATAAAAATAGCATACTCTGGAGATTCATTGTTGATATGCTATTTGATTAATTTAGAAAATAAGTAATTGTAATAGTCTTGATAATGTTCAAGTGCTCCTATCTCTAATATAACTATACTTAAAGTAAATTTGTTTGCAAAACACAAAAGTAGTGAAGTCAAAGATAACACCAAATCTCTAGGAGTGGAACTACTGTGAAAGCACACGATTCCGTTTAATCTCACAGGTAACAGTCCAAAAGTCAACTATAACGAAGATAGGTTTTCAATGGCTTTGAGAAGATGCCGGAACATTTCTAAATCTTAAAGCATTTCCCGGAATCTAATGGGACATTTGAGAATGAAACCTCTGTTTATCGATGAATTTACAAATATAATTTTGTCTCAAATCAAAATCTCACAATTGTTCCTTCCTGAATAAATTCAAGCAGACACTTTCGATTTAAACCTAATTTTCAGTTCCAAAATCAAACGTTTTCAAAATTTAGTCGGGTAAAAGATTATGTACCTTTTCCCTTCACTTGAATTTGAAACCTCGGGTTCTGGAAGTTTCTAGAAATCCATATATAAACGAGTTTATACAATCTATTCATATTTGGTTTTCCAAACTGAGATTCAATAAAAACTTCTGACATCTTTAAGAATTTCATAGAGCATTTTTGAATTTACCAAAACAACTTGAGATTCATGTATGGAAGATTGAATTTTAGAATTTCCTAGAACCAATTGGAAAGCTTTAGGATTATAGAAAAATTCAAAAATTTCTGGGAAATTTCTAGTTCAGTCTGACAAGATTCAAATATATCATGTTTATATATGAGAATTGTGAAATATTTAAAAGTCATTCACCATCAAGCCTCCCTAGAGCTCTCTAAAAATTAGAAATTCTTCGGAAATAACAGATTCATTCAGTAAGTATAAAAATAGAAGTACAACAGGGAATGAAATAGAAATTAGTTCAAATGTGTGTGACAATTTTTATTTAACTTTTTAATAGGATGATTTGGAACACTATGGCTTTCAATTGATAATTTATTTCTGTGGATGAGTTCCCATTAAAAGAGGTTAGAACAATTTATTCCAATTTTGGTGTTCCTGAATACTTTGAAAATAATACATTTGTCGGTAGAAACTACATAAAGGTTATCGTAACACAAGTCCCATTCTTACGTAACATTCGACTATGACTTCCATGTTCTACATAATTTGTGGTAGTAAATTAGACTATTCTTTTTCATTTTATTAGGGAGAGATAGAAAGAAAATTTAAAAACCATACGAAATTGGCATTCTTTCATTTCCCCTCAGAGGTAATTATCATCCCTTTCTGATCAGTTTTCTAATGATTTGAATCTACTCAATTTGTTGAAAAAAGAAGCTAGGAGCACTGGAGATTCCCAGGACGTCTCCGATCCAAGTACTAATCAGCCCTAGGGCGTTTCACTGGCCAGATCGGACGGGATGGCGTGTTCTCACCCTGGTTTGACCCCTAGCGGAAGTAAGCTCCCAGTGACTCCACCACTTTTTCCCACTCTGCAGACGAGAGAAAAGACAGGTAACAGAGAGTAGATGAAAATAGAACTCTTCCTGTTATTGATATCAAGTGATTGTCGTCCCCACTATTTGATCCCAAGTATGTCCAACTGTTTCAAAAAAGTTAAAAATCCCTACTAGGAACACTGAAATTCATGAGATTAAATTCCATGAAGTTGCAGAAGGTTGAACTCCATATTTATAGTTAATATTTGGTTAATTAGATTTTCTCTTCCTTTTTAGAACGATCTTATAATTGTATTTCCATTTTCCTGATAGAACCTAGTACCCCTTATTGATGTATCTCCCTTAACAGATAACCTGAGAGTAGATTAAGACTTCTTTATCCCTTATATCGAACGCTCTTGGATATTCCCAATCTTTAAAATTACTATTCTCATCTGTAGTATGGTAGAATCAGATTTTCTGAACATTATTATATAATGCATTTTGCGAGAAACTTGAGGGCAAAATGGCAAATGGAGAAAGTTTTTTATTTTTGGCTGAAGTTTTACCCATAGAATCATATAGGAGCATGATTGTGAAATTTCGAAGTTTGAGGTTCCGAAGTGAGATTCAGAAGGCGTGGATACCGAATCTCGTCCCAGAAGCGCGAACTTTGAAATTTCGTAATCACACTTTCGTGTGATTACATGCAAAAAGCTTTTTCTGATTTGCTTGAAATTTTGTCTATTTGTCCATTAACTCTTCGATTCTTTCAAAAACTGAGTTATATATAAAATATAAAATGAAACCTTTAAATTAAAATATTCTTCCAAGAAAATCAGAATATATTGAGAATCTGCATATTGTTTTCCATTTAATTCCATAAATGGTATCAATCCATGCTTGGACCTATTTGTAAAAGACGTTATTATTTCATGCTCTATTTTATTCGATTTCAAATAAATTTCTACTTTCCATCCAAATGGCGACGGATTTGGGTTCTTATTCGGAGGAAACTGGTACAAATACACCACGTCTTTCTTCCAGTCTGTCTTCAGAATCTCTCCTGATCCCTTTTTAGGCTTAATTAATTCCAAGAAAAAAACTCTCAAAAATCCAAAAAATAATATTTATTATTGTTAACCAGTAAGACATTATTCGATCAAAGGCGAAAAATAAACATTTCAGAGGAAATCAGTTATTTCGCAGCACATCCTACACACTGACAAAGATAAGGTTAGTCCACCAAGCGTTTGGCAATATCAAATTCCGCGTAGTATTCACGGATGACAGTATTCATCAGCCTCTTCAAGTTCGGAAATTCATCAATAATGCATTTGAGTTCATTAGGATAGCGAAGATAATAAAGACTAATGAGGTGACCGGAGACAAAAAAATCAGCCTAGAATGAATTTAACAAGATCACAAAAATTAGTAGTACATTACTTACCGAAATAGGTTCATTTCCACCGAAGAACTTCTTATCTTCAAGGAGGTCGCTCGTAGCTTGGAGGTTTCTACGGTAAAGTTGCTTCAATTCAGCATCAGAAAAATCGCCATAAGGTCCGAGTTTCTTTTTCATAAACCATTTCGCAACTGGAATGACGAGAGGAATCAGAAATCCAGGAATACCGATCAGGAAAAGTTTAATAAATTCATCTTCTTTTCTCTTGAACGCAAGATGGATTCTGTAAAATATAAATTAACTACATTATTAAAAATCATATCTCAATTTTTTACAAAATGATCTCAAGAATTTTTAGAAGTTTAAAAAAATAGCCTGGAATTTTGGTTCTGCGCGACAACTTCTAAATTACTCTTTGGAATTACGTCTTATCCAAATATGTTTAAAACTTCTGCATTACAATATATAGAATACATAACCATTTATCTGTCCTTTAAGCTTAATTTGGATATCAAATTACTAATAAATCTCCTAAAATCACAACTAAGCCCCAGAGTAGTAATAGTAACTTACTTGGAGACTTCTGTATCGAACATGCGAGAAACAGCTCTTCCGGCAGCTGAAACTTCTTTTGGAGCGTTCTCCTTGATGTTGAAGTGCTTGGAAAGATGCTCGATGATGAATTCCGAATCCGCAATCTGCTCTCCATTCAGCTCGATGAATGGCAAGAATCCTTTCTGGCTTCTTTGAAAATTGTTCTCAACAACCTAAAATTATCGTGTTATTGAGAAATTAAAAATTTTGGGATTTTTAGGTAAAAGAGGAGTCGGTTTCTTAATAGGTTATCAGATTTGCTATTTTTTCTTTTTTTATAAATATCTCTTTCTTTTCGCGGGAATTCAAAATTTCAAAAAAATTCATATACAGTCGAACTTGGATATGAAATAACCCTTTGGGACCACCAAAGCGTATGTTATAACAAAGGATATATCATAGCGGAGAGAAAGTTAAAGGTCGATTAACCAAACTCACTCATTCAGATTATATGCTATAAGAAGAGATATTTTATAGCGGGGGTATCTTATATTCAAGTTAACTGTATTAACTTTTTTAAAATTGAAAATCAAACCTCATATTGGATCTTGTGAGCTCTTAAAAACGTCTCGACTTTCATACAGGAAGGAGAAATATTCGGCAATTCTTCACTTCGCTTGAACTGGAAAAGATAAACTATGTCCCTCTCGTAATCTTCCTTCTTCAGCTTAGGCTTCTCATTTTGCTGTTTACCAAAATAAAATTTAGCAAGAATAGCCACTAGGACAGCTCCAGCGATGAGAACTCCAGAGCAACAACAGCAACTCATTTTTGGGGAATTTTGAAAGGAAAAATCTTCCCAAATATTTCAATAAAAAATGAAACAAACACGGGTTATAAATAGTGCAGCAATGTGCAGACCTGCTGGGACAGAATATGTGTGTGTGTTTTTTCAAGAAGAACCAAGCTGCTACGGACACAACAAATTGACTTCTGCCACAAACTCGTCACAAATAAGCGATTTCTTTAATGCTTGTAATCTAATGGCTATCATTTCATCACAAAACAAAAATATAAAATAAATTTATTAATAAAAACATTTTGAATAATAAACAATCAATATAAAGACATTTTCCAAAATTTAGAAATTAGAAACCCCTTCAGAATCTGTTTAGTTTTTGTAAGTATATTGAGGCTGAAATAATTGAATAAACAATATTGTAAACATAGTAAAAATCTACTTTCTAGAGGAATTTAGAATTAATTTCCGAAATTACCGACATAAGGGTGATAATTCATATTTCTTAGGATTTCAAGGATATCAATAATAATGTCGTCATAGGGTAATGAATAAATAAAGTAACTTGCTTTAGATATAAAGGGCGGTTTTGATATAACGAAGTTTTTAACCCTTTCGCTGTTGGTGTCCTATGTATAGAACGGCTGGATTTTTGTTGACTTATTGTGTCATATATGTTCAAGTGATTGTACAACAAGTACCTCCAGAATAGTTGCTCCTCAACGACATTTCTTTCCTAGTGACAATTTTCCCCCTTGCGTCGTGCCCTGATATCCAGAATTTTTTCTTTGAAGAAAGAATGTAATATGAGAGAGGAAATATTTCTGAGGAAGAACTGTCGTTGAAGGCACCTGTCATACAGCTATTCAAGAATATCGCACTAACACGGAAGTTACCCCCTGTCTTATTTAGAAAATTAGTGACAAAACGATTGATTGCAAGGTTGTACCACATGGAAAGCCACAGTGAAAATTCTCTTCGTCTGTCTGGAAGAAGTTTTCTTTCACTGGTCCCACCTAATCCAAATAATCAAAATCTTCAAAAATGCTGTTTTGTTTGTAATCACACAAACCGTCGGACAATGGTTGAGAGAAAGTCCAGTTATGAATGTCGAGAGTGTAATGTTGGCCTCTGCATTGATGAATGTTTCAAAAATTATCATACTCTAACTAATTTTTAGTGTTAGTGGTGATTTCCTAGTTTATTTTCAAACCAAACTATTTTTTCCATAAATTCAAATTTTTCCTATACAGTGAAACCCGCTCTATAAGCTACCCCCCTTATAAGCACGCGAGCATTCGATAAGAACTTCTTTTTTTTCGTTTTTTTTTAAAATTAAAAATCCAGAAAACGAACGCTACACATAACATAATTCACCAAACAACATTACAAAGACATTTAAACAAATTAAACAGTTTAACAACGCAATTCATTCCTTCAATATTTTGATTATTCTCGAAAAAGCGTTTTAATGTAGTAATGCACGAAAGTGCTTCATCAACAGTAACTGCGAAATCGTCATCTCTTTCTTCAGTATCTTCTTCGTCTTGCAAACTTGGTTGAAATAACTCGGCAATCTCTTCTAGTTCCCAGAATCCATTTGTTATCAAAGAAACATCACTGTTCACATATTCTTCTAGAGTAACGTCTTCTGGATGATCAAATAAAGTCCACTGGACAAGTAAGTCTTTAACAAATGCTGTATCATTTGTTTCTTCTATTTCTGTAGTAAGATTCCAAGCTTTGGAAAAGCAGTTAACAATTGTACGTTCTGTTACGAGATCCCATGCTTTTTTAATTAAACGAAGCGCTTCGATGATACTAATTTTTTGAACCTGTTGGTTTGTTTGCCAGTAAAGACTTCTGGAACGCATCATTTCACATCGATATTTTTGCTTGAAATTGAAGATAATCCCAGCATCTAATGGTTGTGAAACAGCAGTTGTGTTTTTTGGTAAAAAGAGCAATTCAATGTTCCTGAGATTGATTTTGGAATGAGACGGGCAATTGTCAATGACGAGCAGAATTTTTCTCCCTTGCTCATTCAATTCAACATCCCATGATTTTAGCCAATTAGTCCATAGTTGCGAATTCATCCAGGCCTTATTGTTAGCTTGATATTCAACTGGTATATTTTGATTTTTGAAACATTGTGAATTACGATGTTTTCCAATTACAAGCAACTTCTTTTCAGAACCAGTGATGTTTGAAGCTAACAAGGCAGTAAGTCGTTCTTTGGAATTCTTACCTCTTTGACATCTTTTTCCTTTGAAGTGAAGTGTTCGATTAGGTAACATTCGATAAAAAAGACCTGTTTCATCAGCATTAAAGACATCTTCCTTTCGATATCTCAAAAGCAGTCTGTTGAGCACAGTATCTATTCATAATTGAACACTTTGGATATCAACATCAGCCCCTTCTCCTGATTCTTTCCTTAAAGCAATACGATTCCTCTTTTTGAACTTATCTAACCAGCCTTTTGATCCTGCTTTATAACCTATCAGTTCACCAAGTTGCTTTGACTTTGCCTAAATTCAATCTGTAAAA
>SWDT01000035.1:0-74764 GCA_009193035.1 Halicephalobus mephisto | reverse complement strand
GTCCTGTAGAGCAACAAGGATCAAACTAAAAAGGGTACTGTATTAATTTTTTAAAAGTATACTGTATCTAATTTTCTTAAAAAAGTATACTGTATCTAATTTTAAAAAATACTGTATTAAACTTAAAAGTCATACTGTAACGGTTAAATTTTCAAAACTTGCCTCTGACAAAAGTGAATAAAATTCTCCAGAAAGTTCAAATACACAATTTTCGAAATTTTCAGAATTTTCGGAATTTCTTAAAAATGTACAAATTTCGTTTCGAGAAATGTTTGAGAAAATCTGATTTCCGCATTTTTGAATACCCGGTGTGTAGCCTGAATTTTCCGAAATTATTTAAAAATAAAATTTCTAAAAACCTCCATAAATCATGAAAGTTACTGTAGCCATTTGAGGAAGCCAAATCAATTCCATTAAAATAATCAAAAAAATCGAATAAAATCCAAAAATTGGAAAATCTCCCAAATTTGTGATTTGGCATTTGTCAGTTGATCCCATGATGACCAGACAAGGTCAAAGATAACTTTCTGATCGAGATCCACTTTTGGAAAATGAAAGAACGACAATCCGTTCAGAGCAATTCCGTTTTTGTTCGTCTAATTGATTAATCGTCAAAGGAGAACTGTCATCTTCGAAGTATTTCGAAAGCGGACAGACTTTCCGTTCGAGAATCCAAAAAAAATTTTTTTGCAATTTAAAAAGTACTTTTTTATTAGATCATTCGGTATTTCGTGTCGGTTATTTAGATGTTCAGGCATTTTTATCTGCAATAGATCGAGTTATTCATTAAAAATGTGAAATGTTTTGCATATATAAAACCCAAGTGTTAGTCTAATTATGTGTCCGACACGGTAATCCTGTTCTTGATATTTCAATAATCTATAGCTTTCTGAAGTCAAGATGCGGATTCATGGATTTCGGAGTATGTTTTATTATAGCTCAAAAGCGGAAGTACTGCTGCCAAAGCCTTCAGAAACATCAACATGACCTTAGGAAGAAAATGGACTACCGAAAGAACTGCTCAACAATGATACCAACGCTTCCGGAGTGGCGTCAGAAACTTTGAAGACAAACATCACAGTGGTCGACCTGTCACTGCCAACAAGGACTTTCTGAAGTGTACGGTAAAAGAAAATCCCCAACAAACTATCGAAGAGTTGGCAGGAAACCAGGAACTAAGTCCTAATACTATTTACAGACATTTTAAAGCTTTGAAGACCAAAAAATTAGATCGTTGGATTCCCTACGAACAAAAGACGTCGTTTGAAGGTCTGTTCTTGCTTTTGAAACACGAGAATTTACCTTTCTTGTGTTGTATTGTCACATCTGATGAAAATGGATTGTGTACAACTACAAGCGACGACAGAGACCACAACACTGATGATTCTCCTTACAATGATCCAGCAATAGAGAATCCCATCTATGAAAGTCCAGACACGAGATCAAAACCAGCTATGGTGCTCAGGATGTGGACTCCTATGGGGAAAATTGAGAATATCGAGATAATCGCTTGAGCTAAGAAGATTTAACTCACATCTGTGTGGACTCTTCTGGAAGTAGAGAACAAAGAACATTTGTGACACTTGAGAAACTTCCTCATCTTCATCTGGCAGATAATCACAATTGAAGAAGAAACAAAAGTTATAAAATCGTCGTTTATTACGAATACCAATATATCAAATGATCACTGAAAGTGGAATTGAAGAGCAGTCGATCCAAAAGCCTCGATGCTGCTTCGTTTTATTCCGTGAATTTCTATATAGTTCTGGATGGAAATCATGTCCGCTTTGGTTTTTCTTCTGAATCAGCTTTTCTTCACTCTGTGAACTTTTCATTTCTAGAGCACTTACGGCAGGGCACAGAGAAATAGCTTTGACTCTGCCTTCATGGTCAGGCATCATTCACGGGAAATCGATATCCTCCAAATCAGTCATATTCCGACTAAGTAATGAAACTTCCAACGATCATCTCAAGGGAGAAGCACCATAATCAACAAGAAAATATGGAGTTGTGTCGACATTTCTGTGTGAAAACATGACTTTCAATGTTTGAAGATGTGGGAGACACAGAAGTATACTAATGTCGCCCACAAAACGGTTCTTTATATCGCTATCCAGCCTCTAATGGTTTGGAAGAAACCACCCATATGATCAATGTTGGGACCAGTTAGTCCCTATTTCTCATGGTTTCCCAGTGCGCGTTAACTCACGCTCGCGCGTTCTAATTGTAAGGGTATAAAAGCCAAAGGGTTACCTCAGATATGAATGTGTCATTCCTATTTTACTTGTCTATTCTGGTGTCTCTTTATTAATAAAGTATTATTAATATTCTCTACTCGTGATCTCTAGGCCCTCCGATTCCTCTTCAAACCCCAACAATCAATAACAATAACTGTTCTTATGTTGATTTTTTCGAACACGACACGGATATCGCATCCTATTTTTCATTATAGGGAATTCTAAGAATATTTAATACATATGAAATTGAAAGGTCTTACTATTCATTTAGATGGTAATAAATAGAAACACAGGAAAACAGACTTCAGAGTTCCCCTTGAGACATGACTTTAAAAGTCAGTTTCCAAAAAATTGAAGATTTTTGAAGGTAGATATGATTTTAGAAGAAACAAAGTCAATTGAACTTTATTTAATGGAGTTATAGTTTTTTAAACTTTAGAATTCAGGACTCCGAATCTCTGGAATATAAAGCCTAACCTTCGATTTTAATGTCAGATTGAGAATCTACCGGTCCCATTACTGTATTCTACGCACCTTTTATTCAAATTTAAAAACTTCTAAATTTCTGTGCCGGAAATAGTTTCTCTTCCCCAGGAAGTCATGAACAGTTTTGTTATTAATAGTTAATGAATCTAATTTTATCAGTGTCAAGATTACTTAACAACAATTCCCATGTCTTCCATTGCATTGATGTCTTCCAGTTTTACTAAATCTAATAATTCCTATGGAACTTCAGATTTCCATTCCTAATTGAAACAAAACTTCTGACCATTCTCTCACTTATCACCTAGATTGAAACCAATACAGTAAGTAACTGATAACAATTACTCAGTTCTTCTTCCATACTTTCACATCCTTAAAGAAAGTAATTTAGTTGTGTCGGAAATGGAAGATGTGGGCTGACAACAAAAGAGAAACCAATTTTTTTGAATGAGGGATCGAACCACAGCCATATCAATCTCAAAACAGTGCGCCAAAAATGCAACGAACGGATCTGTTACAGATTGACTACCTACCGGATTTCGCAATCAAATTAGGGAAGCCGTGTAAATCCCCCATAGGATTTGAGTGAGTTTTGTATCATTCCAAAGGTCTCAATATGAACTTAACAAATCTCCATAGCAAAATAACTTTTATTAATTTTCTTGAATTTCCGTACAAATCACTTCTGCTTTTTATGAGTATGATCAGAAAGATCAGTGGTGTGAAATTGCTTCAAAACAAATTTCTAATTCTCCTCTTAGAGGTGTTCATAAATAAGGTGAATCCGAAAGAGAGCACAAGTGGGAAAAGAGTAATGCTACTCTGAGAACATCAATAAGATCTAATTCAAGGTGTTTAGACTCCAGTTACTCCAAATCAGAGTTCAGTCTAGTTCTGTTCTATTTACTGTCTTCCTCAAGTATTCGTGTCTGTCAGAATGAGGACTCCATTCCAGTCAAGTTCCCAATTGTGAAGAGTAAGTTCATCAGTGATTATGGTGAGAGTTGATTTCGGACTCGTAGAAATAAAGGATATCTCAAAAACAATGATCTGGAGTCATTTGAGTATTCTTACATTTGTTTAACTTCGAAAAACCATAAAAGGACGGTTTCAAAAAGATTCAAATTTTTCGCGTTCAAGGTTTTCTAGTTTTATTTTTGAATAAACCCTGTCTCTAAATAGATCAAGAGGGATGTTAGATAAATGAGTAGACACAACTAGATATCACTATATGAACGTAAATGTAGGAGGGGAAAATTGTTTGACTTTTGTTAACCAAAATTCAATAGTTGACCAGATTTGTCGTTTCCCTAAAGGAATATCAGTCAACAGATGAAAGAGCCCGCTCATCACTCAGACAGATTTATTCTTTCATTTACAGAAATACCGATATAAGAGAGATTTTATTCGTTTGTTGTTGAAATTAACGCACTTCTTTTTACTTCGTAATAAGTCAGTTTTCCACTTTTCTCGTGATCAGCGTGAATGCAATCTTGTAAAACTTCTTGTTCTTTCCTTTCATGGAGTAGAATCATTTTATTACTAGAATAAAGTAAACCACTCTTCAGTAATGAAATGATATTGAAAGCTGTTAATATATTTTTTATCTTCGCTCTTATATATCAATACTATTTTTTGATACTAATAAGATATATTCATAGAGAGGACAACTAATAGTATAACTAACACAGACATTATCTAAAATACAGAATGCTAGTTCTAGGGGTTTTCGTTATGATGACATTCTCTAATTCTCTAGTAGTTAGGTTCTTTTTTAACAAGAATAAAAGAGAACGCTCACTTCATTTCCTTGACCGGGGAAGTTCTATGGTGACTATCCCATAAAGATCATTCTACTCATTAACTTGACCAACATTTTCACTTCCATACAATCATTCCAACATGATTGAAGAGTTATCAAACTGGTCTTAATCGTTTATGTACTTCCCAACTATAGAAACTAAAATGATTGGCTTTCTACTTTTATTAATTTTTATCGAATTTACAGTAGGTTACTTTAATTATTGTCTTCTAAATACAGCTCAATAACATGTTCAGTATGGTCATCAATGCTTGAATCCCGAACATCTAGAACATCTCTCAGAACTTCCTTGATTCGGTCTTCACTCTTTTTTAACGAAATAATGTGGATAGCATAGTGGATTCTATTGTCAGTAAATCCGTCTCTCCGCTTTCGAATGCTCAAGAGTCGTTCATAGATTGTGGAAAGGAGATTCTCATAATGAAAGGTTTCATTTGAGTTGCCTTCTGGTTCTGGAGGAGGCAATAATTCGTCCTCATTTAGGTGTTTATTTGATCTTCGGGTTCGGTGATTTGGATGGTGACAAGAAAGAAGATTTTCTTTGTATTTCTTTGATCCACAACAGCAGAACAGAATCATATCTTTCTGAGAGACGAACTCCCCACACTTGGTGCATATCCATCTCTTTTAGAATTTGGAGTGCACTCTCCTGGGCATTCTAATTCCAACACATTAAAATAGCATGAGCTTTGATTTGCGTAGCCTCTTTCATGTCCACTAACCAAATAGGATCTTTTATTATTTTCATTTCCTACATATGGCTCATCTGCATCATTGTCAATAATCACTTGGCAATTTCTTAATTTGGTTGTGTTCTTAATTTGGTTGTGTTACGTAATGTTGTCACAACTTGCTCATAATCACGAGGAGTTGCAATGAAGAGTCCTGTGCAGTTGATCCATTCTCCATCCACTTTCATTGGGAACCATTTGTTCAATTTTTGGAGGCAAGGTTCTATTTCCTCATCTGTTCCTGGAAGATGATCTCCTTCATCAATGTTGTTCATATTGTCTATTGAATATTTGATGTAATCAGTGTAACTGAAGAAGAGTCTCTTCAAGATTGGATACATTTTTAAGAAGTCGTTTCTGTTCATTGACTTGTAGTCCTCTATTGCTTTATTTAGGTTAACACCAATTTTCACAAATGACTTCTCTCCTGATTCCATATCTTGAAGGATAACCGGATACCCAGCCTTCTCCATCTTCATTTCAATTTTGCGGTAAACACAGTAGAGGTATGAGAGAAATTTCCCAAATCTCCATTGATTATTGACGACAGTTCCTCGGATTTCCTGACTCAGTTTTTTATACCAAAACGAGACAGGAATATCGTTTTGAGAATGTTCCCCTTCCTCTATTTCATCCATGAAATTCAGAAGTTCCTCCAATGTCATTTCTCTGATTTCATTAAAGTTGACCAAAACTCTGCATTTGGTCCTCTTCTGGGTTTCATTGAAACTTCTTTTTTCAAATAAATCTTCTACCTGAAAGAAATTTTTGTTTAAATAAGTAGATAAAAGTAATTCAAATAATTGCATAATTTGCTATCAAAAACTTATCCTCAGAACTATTCATTGTGTAATACCTTTTCAAGATCTGTCAGAAATTTAATCAAATTAGAGTAAACTCTCTACTAATAAGTGGGATCTCTGCTGATGAACCTTACCTCATCATCATCTTCTGGAAATCCCATTTTTGGAAACTGCACGTATAAATCCACACCATAATATATCTCTTTCACAAAATGACTGCAGTTGGGTGGATACGTTGGAAGCTTCTCAGAGATTTTTACTTGTCTTGTAAAATAACAATTAACTTCCCAATATTCATTATCGTCAAAGATAATCTCGAAATCGAGGAATTTTCTGCAGCTTGGTTCCAGAAAGAGATTTAGCCATCCCTAAAATATCCACAATGAATTTACTCAACGAACAAGAAGCTTGCCCAACATAGAATATCAGTCGATGACAAATTATAAGCCCGATATCCCCATTCATTCCTGACTTGCGATGTAACATTAGAAGGTTCTCCTTCAATGGGAATCAATCGATTCAAAGATTCATTGAATCCCCATCCTAATTTGCAATCACGGCCATCACAAGAATACCAAGACATTTTATTACCAATAATAACTCTATATTTTATAATCACAGAACAATCAATAGAAAATAATAACTGAATTCACCTAATTTTACAGAACTAACTGACACCTTATCACAAATAAACACCTCAAAAGAAACTTCAGTCATCTTTCAATGATCATGATTTAAGCCACTCCCTTCCATGACAGAAAACTCTCCAAAAATCAATTTTCAACCAATACAGAAAAAAAGAGTAAACTGACTTAAAACTCACTTTCCCATTTTGTAGTAGCAGACGAAAGTCAGAAGATAACCTTAATAGGAATCTGAATAATTAACAAAGATGAGAATAAGAACAGTAGAAACAGAAGGAATCACAAGAGAATGACAAACTTGGATTTGCATATTATGAATCTAATCAACAAGCAAATAGTTTTTTTACGTTGACAACTCACAAGCAATATCGAATGGGATTTGGCGCCAATTCAAATATGTTTTGTTCATAGAAATCTCCGTTGAACCAATTTCATCTGTCTGTTTATTGAAATAACACGTAGAAATCTGTAAACCTTCTGTAGTTTCCTAAATTGAATAAAGATCCTTTTTTTAAATTTCATGTTTTTAAATTTTTTCACTTTTAACTTTTTTTAATACTGTCTGAAAGTGAATTCTCCAATTTCCTATGAATCGATACTGATAAAGGATAAAATGTAAGCTTTTATCAGTGATTTTCTCCTAAAAAACGAAGTGCATGATATGTTTAAAAGAAGAAAACAATTGAAGTAATTTCGTCTTCAAAATATTCTGTAATTTCTCGAGATCACGAAAGAGAGATCTCTTTGATTCTTGAATTCAGAAGAATTAGAGTAACACAGAATCAATTACTTCTGATGCAAGTTCTTCAATGACATCAAATAATTTTCATTTTCCTCAATTTCGAAAGCAAGAATGTACAGTTCTTAGTTAACACTTCAAGCATTTCTAAATTTGAAATTTCATCACTCCAAATCTAGTCAAATCTGCTTCACTTCTTCACTCACATCTGTATTTTCTGACTAAATTTATCTTTGACAATAGACTTGAAGTCATCTGAAGAAAGGATTTTGCACTTTAGATCTTTTTTACTAACAAATACGATCTGGACGATTAGAGTGCTGATCTCAGAAACTGAAGACTTTGAAGAAAAGAATCATCAGAAAAAGCCAATTAGCTTTTGTAGGCATAAAAGAATGGAGTTAAACTGGAACGGCCTAGACATGTAGGCATAAAGATCGGAGTTAAACTGGAACGGCCTAGACAGGATGCCCAAAACTCCGCCCAGTCAGCCGACGCCTGTGAAGTGAGACTAAAGTGTTAGAGAGTCAGTCTTTGAGAAATTCCAGCTTCAGATCGGTCCGAGTTTGACTTGAGTCAAACGAGGACCTTTCCTCTCTTTGTACTATGTTTATGTTGAGATAAACAAGAGTAATTGCTAATAGTAGGAACCAACAGTTTTCCGCCTAATCTAGGAGCTCCCAAGATGTCACTCCACCGACATCCCCTCTTACTACTTATCTTACTAACTCTCATACATCTTATCGAACCCCCCTTTTACTACACTTTTATTTGATGACTGCGAACTGCAACCTCTGAATTTCGAGTTCCCGAAAATAAACCTGATATTGACTTTTGATTCCGAATTTACAAATATGATTACTCCCTATTAAATTTTCTTTAAACTCAAGAATAACCAGTTTCTGTATTGAACAAAATACAAATGAAAGAACTGTTAGAAAATCAACGAACTTCTCATCAACAACCTTGCACTCCACACTGCTGTGATTTCTCTCCCCCAACCGACCCAAATCCCACAATAATACTTCTCCCCTACAGTAGGGTTGTTCTGTTTGATACAGTACTTCATCTACTTATTAGAGGAATTTTAATTTTTATAAAGAGTGGTAGAAAACTTCGTCTTCTCCCGGAATCGAATTCTGTCGTTTAAATTATCTGATAATTGTATTTTGAACCACTGAGCTACCTGGACACACTTATCAAAGTTCTTTATTGCTTATTTACACCCAAGTGTTGAGTTAAAAACTACCACTATTTAGTAGATTATTGAATGAAAATGCAATTATCTACACCAATTTCCATTAAAATAAATTAAATATAGTGATTTTCAGAAATTCACTGTGATCCACTTCAGTCAGAATTATGATTTTCAATGATTCGTAACTTCTAATGTTTTTTATTCCTAAATGATCATATACGTGTTTCTGAAGCAACTATATCCCTAAAGATTACATAAAATAGCAAAATTGAATATATCAAGCACATATTATACAGAAATTTATATAAACGGTTTAAATTTATTCAATTATTTTTTTAATCAAATAACAAGACAGTCAACATTATATCATATATTAATGTAATTACATTATTGAACAACATATCATTAACTCCATTTCTATTACATTCAATAAATATCTTAGTGGCAAGAATTTTCAGAAAATGAAAGAGGACGTTTACTTTCGTTTTTGAAAAATCAGTGAGTAGTCATTTTGTTACCACGAGAATGAACTATCCCATTCTTCAGTGGCAAAGTGAACTTGGCGTTCTGTCACAAACACTGTTCTCGTGTAAAATCCACTTTTCATGTTAACACAACTTAATTTTGAATTTCTGTGAGTGTTTATTTGTAGATTTCATATATCTACCTACTTTTTATCATTTATTTCTGTTTCAATAACAATTTATGACATCTTTACTGCCTATGATTACAGCATTATGATCCACTTTTGCAATTCTTGAGCGTATCAAAAATATGCGCAATTTACATAGAAAATAAAAATTTGCAATCCACTCAATAAATGAGGAAAACACCAACCATAAATGTTGAGAATGAAAAACCAAATATATGAGCTTAGTTTAGCCTAAGGTCAAGCACAAATCCAACCTAAACCTAACCTAAGGTAATTAAGATGACTATTAATAATTGAAATCTATGAGTTAACCTAATTGTCTTTGAAGATACATAGACACACATTAAGTGGTTCTTAGGACAAGAACAACATCAACATCAAGAAATTATCCAAATTTTGAAAAATTCATATATCACTACTTTGTATTTCTGTTTAGTTTTATCTCAATATCTTTAAAAAACTACGATAATAATGATAGATTATGTCGGGAAAATTAAAAAGAAACTGACTCAATGTAAAAAATTAATTTTCCATTGGTCACAAAACGCCAAGTTCACTTTGCTACTGGAAAGTGGAATATTCTACTTTGACGGTAGCAAAGTGAATCTACTTCAGAATTTATCCACCACGGGTTGGTATTCGCTTTGGAGAAAAGGTGTGACTTTTCAGAAACGAAAATGGATGTTCACTTTCATCTTCTAAAAAGAACGCGCATTTCATTAAATGTCATCTAAAATCTACAAATCCCATGAATTGCTACAGACAGGTCTCTGTGTGTTAATATAGTATTTATTTAAATAAAAATGGATTATCTTGAAATAAGACAAAATAATTTATTAGTTAATTTTTAAATTACCTTTGTTATTTTGAACAGAAATTCAAGGATCTCCTAAACTTAATTTTATACTTTTTAGAACTCCAAGATATAGGATATATAAAGGAAACATTGATAATTTACCATAGAAATAAAAGTGAACTTCATTGTTAGTTTTAGATCAAATTGGGTAAACTAGTAATTATACCATATCGTTGTTTTGGTTTTCTTAGATAACTATGTTCAGAAACACGAGATCCCCTGAAAGTCCTAGAAGTCCGTTTATCTCTGAGAACAAGTCTGGTGAAGCTCAGATCTCCCAATATTTAAGGAAATCATCAAATCTCCCCATCATCACATGGCTAGAATTATTATGATTTCCATTTTTTGTATTATTTTGTGTCTATTCCCTACACTATTCTATTATCTCCCTAGATTAAGTTTATTTATATTGTACTAAAATCTTACTGTACAAGAATAAAGAAGGATTTCTTCTTCCATCTATCGATTAGGATTATGTGGAATATCTCAAGGTTTATGACAGATTCAATTAGTTTTATGAATACGTGACAGACAGGGAATAATTACTTTACATTTAAGAATAATATTGGATGAATTTCCTCATCTATGATAACTGCACAAATCTGTTAATGCTGTCATTTATTTTCGAATTATCCATATATCACTTTTTTACTGAAATGAAGCAATTTTAAAATAATCGCGAGTATATCATCATAAAACCAGAAATGGATTCAATTATGAAACAACTTTGACAAGAATTCTTAGAAGTTTTGAAAAACTAAAGTATTTTATTTTATGATGTCTCGTAATTTCAGACTGAATGGTTTGGAGATCTTCGGATCAAGATCATATGAGGGATTTCTGTTCATTCTCGGAAGACAATAGTCATACTAAGGCACTTGTACATACTCAAAAGAGCAAAACATCCAGATATCGCAAAAACTTTTTCTTTCTGATCTCCAGGAGCTCATTATCACGATAATGTTTCATTTGAATCTACTTTGTCAGTTTCCTAGACATCTGAGAAAATCTACTTTGAAACATTTCTAATGAACTTGTGACTTTAGAAATAGTTAACTGCTGATTTCCACTCTTTCTTGCTTTTCAAACTTAGATATCTGGATCTTTAAGGATGAGACATTTTTCAGTCAGAAATAAGAATGGAAAGTATAACGTGATTTAAATTGAAAGCATACGTTATCTAAACTTTATTGAAGCTGTACTTTGAATAGTGATGTTAAGAACCCTGATAACAGGTAAAGACGGTGACTGAGAGAAGAATTTGAGTCAATAATCAAATGAGGGAAATAAAGAGGGACTGAAAAGTTTTATTCGAGTTGGAAATAGACACCATCCAATTTATTAGAACTTTTTTGAATAGTGATTGAATATCATAGTTTAATTAAAAATAAAGATTATCCAATTCTTTAATAGAGTTGCTTCCCATGAGAATTCCAACGGTAATAAAATTAATAATTCAGAATCTTTTTAAATATTCAACAAATTTTTTTTTCGTTAATGAGGTTGAAGATCCACTAATAAATAATATTTAGCATACAAGAAGACAACTGAAGTGACTTTCCTCACCTTCATTGATTATCCAGTTAATTTCAATTTGTTGTTTCGTGAGAACTGATGCAATGAATCCAAAAATGCTGAACATATCATTAGATTCACCTCTTGGAAAATTTACGGGATATGTCGGAAAACTAGATCTGACCTCATCTAGTCCGAAACTAATATGGAAGGAAAAATGTCTCTCGGCAGGCATCGAACCTGCATCGTCTCGCTATCCGGGCAAGTGCTTTTCCTCTTAAGCTACGAGAGCGACCTTTTCCAATTCCATTCATGGAAGCAGAATCGTTTCTCTTGAACGATTGCTCCTTTCTCGCTACGCTTAATGTCGCGACAGGATATCCACTGTACTTACTGTCAAAACATTCAACAGTCAACCAATTGTTAAAATTGAACATTTGATAGACCAGATATTGGATGTCAGAGTCGGGCATCAGTCTTTTGACGAACCTGGGAAAATCTACAATTAACTATATAAACTATTCACAAACCTTGGAAAATCGGTCAAAGAGAAGTTGCTGTAGAATTCATAGATACCATCATATAACTGCAAGAAGGGATACTCTTTTATAGATATCATTAATTCGTGAGTCTCGCTGTTGGATAATCTAAACAGAAATTGTAAAAGAGTAAAAGTAGGAATATTTATACTTCTAGCTCAGTGAAGATCTCTACAGATCCATAACGGACCATATCCTTCAACTCAATCATTGTGAATGTGAGCAGATAAGAAGTAAAAACAATAAATAATAATGAATAATAATAAAAAATTAAATTATTGTGGTGGGAGCAATCATTAGTGCTAAAACTCAGGCTTATTACTCGTTCTCATACTTTGAAAGGAAGTCTCCTACTTTTCTGTTGATTTTAGTTTTTTTTTCTTTACTTCAAATGTTTTGCTGAATAAGTACTTGACTACATATCAGATAATATGAACGGATTTGAATTCTATGTTTTTAACTTAATGAACAAATTTTTAAACAATTTCTAGTTATGTAATGTTTTAAATTCTATAGACATTTCTAGAATTGTTCATAACCCATTCTACAGTTGTAAAATCTCGCAGAATCTCAGAGAATGTTTTAGGAACTTCTAAAATTCTGGAGAAATCGTTGAAGCTTTTTAAAATTTTATATAATTTTATTTTCACTCTTACAGATCATTAAACTTTCTAATTTCATAGTTATGAGATTATGAAGAAGCTTTTAATATGATTCTTCATGTAGTAAAAGTGGTGAAGTTCAATTGGACTGAACATTGTTGGGCAGAAAACTGTTGGTTCCTACTATTAGCAATTACGCTCGTTTATCTTAACAAACATCGAACAAAGGAGGAAGGATCCTCGTTTGACCGAAGTCAAACTCGGACCCGTCTAAAGCTGGAATTTCTCAAAGACTGACTCTCTAACACTTTAGTCTCACTTCACAGGCGTCGGCTGACTGGGCGGAGCTTTGGGCATCCTGTCTAGGCCGTTCCGGTTTAAGTCCGATCTTTATGCCTACATGTCTAGGCCGTTCCAGTTTAAGTCCGATCTTTGTGCCTACATTGGAATTGAAAAATCTAGTATAGTTTCAACTATCAATTTAGATGAAATAAATTCTCGAAATGAAAAAATTCATAAATGCTTTTTAATACAAAAAGTCCAAATTTCGATTTCGAACCCTGACTTCTGACTTCAATAATACACATCACAGATTCCTGGTTGAAATTACTTTATAAAACGGAAACTAAAAATCAAAAATTAAGTAATACATTGATTTTGTAGATTTCACTTATATCGTCGTTATTTTAATTATCAATTGATAACTATTAATTATTAGTGAAGAAAGTTCTCTTCATTCGTGGGGAAAAAGACAGGATGTTTCACTGTTGTGTTCGACGGTAATACGAAATATAGATCCTTTATTCGTCGAATTTATCCAATTTTGTCCATACTAATAGTCGATTTCTTAGACAACATAATCCATTGAAATAACTGATTGACTGTGGTTCGACTTAAAAGTAGTGAATTCGTTGCATAATAAGGATATTATTTATTGATTATAAAATTAGGATCTGAAATAAATCATCGACTTATTGTTCTCACTCTTGGATAATTAAACCGAAGAACTCATTCTAATTTCAGACTTTATGAGTAGCTTGTCAGACAAGTATTGAAGGCTTTGAAAGGGAAGATAACGGTATATAGAGAATAGGAAGACAGACACAATAACCGATCGGAAGAGGAAGTGATGAGTGTTCTCTCAGGAAATAAACGAGCCAGTTATTGTCACCTCTTCTATTCCCAGTTCTTTCGCTCTCTACCATTATCATTATTTCGCACTCTGCTTCCAAAAATATCAGCATTCACCTAACCAGAGATCTAATTATTGAATAAATTTCCTAATTAGAACGTTTTCTTCGGTTTTATTACCCGAATTTGAGGTAAACATTTGATTCCGCTCTTGAGTAATCTTGTGGTGGTGAGTTTAAATTTTGGACTGCTCTTCTGATCAGGAGCTTTCAATTGGAAATTGAGTTCTTTTATGATTCCCATTTCATCGAAAGGTTTAGTAAATCTAATTGACAAATAACTCTTGAAATTAATATTAGGGTGTCACACAAAAAACATGCGGTTTTTTCAAAAAACTTTGGGTTTATTTTTTTTTAAATTCAAATAACCAAATTAAGGAAAATATAGACCATCATATTCTACAACTTGATTCCAACGATTGGCTAAATCAAGGATCCCATTCTTATACCATTCCTCAGATTTTGAATCAAAAAACCGCTGCACTTCCAACCTGACCTGATCCAATGTATCGAACTGCTTTCCCTTCATGAAATGAGCCATACTCCGGAACAAATGATAATCGGACGGAGAAATGTCCGGACTATAAGGAGGATGTGGTAAAATTTCTATTCCATCCAAGCTTTCGATTTTTTCGCGAGTTTGATTGGAGGTGTGCGCTTTTGCGTTATCTTGGAGGAGTAGCGCTCCCTTTCGATTAATCACTGCCGGATACTTCACTGACAGAGCTCCATACATATGCTGCAATTGAGTGCAGTAGATGTCAGAGTTTATGTTTTGACCATTGGGGTTAGACCTTCGAAATTTCAAAAGACACTGAGTAAAACCTTGGTTGTAAAGCGATTCTGTTTAGGCACGGGATCTGCGGGTTCTCCAAACAGATAGCCATTGTTTGGAACGACGACTGTTACGCCAGTAGATCCAGGACTCATCACAAGTCACAATTCGCTTGAAGAAACGGAGATCCAAAGGATTAGCGAGTAATTCTTTACATAGTGTCAGACGAGCTTCCACTTGCTCATCAGTCAAATCATGAGGGATAAGTCGGGCTGATCGGCTAGACTTTCCGAGCTGATGGAGATGACGTTGTATAGTCATATAAGATACATGAAAGACACTAGATAGTTCACGCAGACTTTGGCTTGGATCGGACTCCACACAGTCAGCAGCGCTTCGTCATTCACACTTGAACATCGACCTGAGCCTGAACGGTGTTTGAGGGTTGTATCCCCTTCTCGAAAACGTTTGAACCAAGATTGTGCAGCACGTTCACTTACAGTTCCTTGCCCTTCTACTTCGCATATTTCATCGGCGGCTTGTCTTGCAGTATAGCCTTTTTTGAAGAAGAAAAGTAGGACAGCAAGAACGTTCTGATCAAGCATGACGAAAAAGATTTACAAACTTTAATGAGTAACCGGCGGTCACCGGATCCTTTTATATCCTATTGCCAGAGTCTCGAGCAATTAATAGACTATTTTAGAATTTCCTGGTGAGACCGAGAAAATTCTAGAGAAATCCTCAAAGTTAACCCCCAAATCGCATGTTTTTTTGTGACACCCTAATAATCTATATAAATGACAAACCAATTTCAGGGAGCTATCGACGCTCTACAATCGATAGACAAAGTTGTAAGTAAAAACCAAAATTTACTTGAAGATTATTATACCAAGTTATCCGAATATGATAAGAAACGAAACAAAGGATTTTTGAAAAGACTTAAAGAGGCCGAAGATTCTCTAGATCAAAACCTTAAACTAAATAAACAATTAGAACCGTTTAGGGAGGTTGTTATAAATGTTTTAAAAACAACCAACTTATTACTCCACAAATCAGATATGGATGAAGATATTATGGATGTTATGGCTGATAAATTAGAACTGAAGGATAAAATCATCAATGAATTAAGATCTCATATTGAGGATTTACATAATAGTATGAATGAACATAATATTCCAATTCCAGAATTCAAACAGATAGTTTTGAAATCATCTGTAAAAACTGATGATGCTTTTGAAAGAAGACTAATATAATATCTAATAGTCAAGATGATGAAGAATCAGAGATACATAAATGGTTAGATTCTCTCAATATTACTAGTAGTACAAAAGGGAAATTACACAAAATTCCAAATAAAGTTCTTGAGCGAGAAGGTGATAGACAAGGAATAAAAATAAAAACTAAAAATAAAGAATGTAACAAATTTTTATTAAACCAAATGATTCTTAATCTTCAATAAAATTATCCCTATATAAATGGAAGTCATTGATAGAATTTGTACTCTAGATGAAGAACCTATTTTTGATAATTCTACCGATAAAGAGAATCTAATAAATATATCCCCAGTAAGTGGATCTGATTTGAATAAAAATGGAACAATCAATTTCGTTGTTGAGAGTTGCGATCAATATCTGATACCTAGCGAAAGCTATTTATATTTTGAAGGAACACTAACTAAAAATGATGATACTCTACTCAAAAAGGAAGAAGTTACTTTAACTAATAATGGCCCAATGTTTTTGTTTGATAGAGCAACCTATAATCTAAATGGTAATCAAATTGAAGATATTTATGATCCTGAAAGAGCAAGTCTAATTAAGGGAGTTTTGAGTTATTCACCAAATTTAAGTAAAAATAATACATTTGGTTGGATTTTAGAAGGTTCGACTGATTATAAAATTAATAAATATACAGAGCTAAGAAAAGGAAATTTATCATTTTGTATTCCATTGAGCCATATTTTCGGCTTCGCAGAATGGTATAAAAAAGTGATTTTCGGAGTAAAACACACGTTGTCATTATATAGAAATTCTAGTTGTAATAATGCTATTTACTCAAGAGATCCTAATATATTTGGAAAAATTACAATTACTGAACTAAATTGGGTGATTCCAAAACTAATGCCTAGTTTAACGATGCAAAATAAACTATTGAATATGTTCGATACAAAGAAAACCTTTTCTCTACCATTCGTATCCAGACAATTCGAAGACAATATTGTACCAACAGGAAACAGAGACTTTACATGGAAATTAGGAACTAAATATGAAAAGATCAGATACTTAGTGATTGGCTTTCAAACTGATCGAGACGATAATTGTCGTAATGCTGCTGCTTTTGATCATTGCAATCTAGAAAAAATATTTGTAGAACTGAATTCAGAGAGATATCCGAATGAGTGTTTGAGATGTAATTTCAAGCGTTATAACGCTGTTCAACAATACATATTTGCTAAAGAATTTAAAAGTAGTTACTACGAAACTGTGAAAGAATGCATGTTTATTGACGAAGACTATTATTACAACTATTATCCATTATTCGTAATTGATGTTTCGAAACAAAGTGAACGAATCAAGAAATCCAGACCTGATGTCACAATTAAAGCATCATTTTCGGAAGCAGTTAAAGAGAATACAAAGTGTTATTGTCTGATTTTAAGTGAAAGTCTGGTAGAAATTAATGGAGATGGCTTAAGAGTGAACGTCAAATACTAAACAAAAATCTTCTTAATAAATGAAGACAATTTTAATCATTTTATTTGTTTTTCATCGAGCCTTTGGCTCTTCAATTATTTGTACTAATAATTCTCCAAAACAGTATTTTTATTTTCCACAATTACCAAAATGTAACTTTAACTACAAAGACAAAATAAAAGTAAAGAGATTTGAAATCTTTAAACCTAATACTATAGAATATATTTCAAACGCTCATTTATGCAAAAAAGTTATCACTGAAGTTTCTTTATATACAGATTTATCTGGATATCAACATCTAATTGAAAAAGAAATTAATAATAAACATATTACGGTAAAAGAATGTAATGACATGATAAAAAGCAAAACCTGTGACTTTGGTGTTTTGGAAAAAGGGGAACATTTATATCGCACTAATAATAAAGTTTCTATCGAATATCCAAACAGGTTTACTAGTTTATTCAGAGCTAAGCACTATTTGAAAGAGAATTGTGTTTTAATTGAGACTAAAGTTTTTTCTCACTATAACCAAAGACGTCCTACTAATGTTCTAGTTAGTATGAATAAGTGGGAATATTCAAAAGGTAGATATAAAATTAAACCAAATGAATTCATGGTTTGGGAAGTGAATGATAAACAAAACTGTAAATTCATTTCTATTGGAGTTCTTAAGGGCTACTTTAATACTAATTTTTGGATCAATAATGATTACCAAATTGCTTTAAATTTAAAAGATAATTTTACAACTGATTGTGGAAATAATTTACAATTAACCTCAGAAGGTTATGCTTTAAAATCTGTTAGAGAAAAAAGATCGGATCACAACTCAGTTAAAACCTTTCAAGAAGCAGGAGAACTACAATATCTAGAAAATAATATCAAGAATCAATTAAGACATTTAACAGAAGCTTTTTGTCAAATGTTCAATGATCATAATGAAATTTTGGAAATTTTGTTGAAGGAGAATCCAAAGAAATTTATTCGAAAAGTCTTAAATTACACTGCAGTTGATGTTAAAATAATTAATAATAGCATTATTGAAGTTAAGTTCTGTAAAGAAATTGATAATAAACTAATCGAATTTACTGAATTAAATGATATTAAGGGTTATATACCTATAAAAATTAAGAAGTATAACGATAAAATTTGGTATATGAAAGATGGTGCCATTACTAATGATAATTCACTACAGCGAACTGTTGCAAGCAATATCTCTAGTTTAAAAAATGTTGAAATAAAGAATAATTATAACTTACGGTTCTTGAAAAATAAACTAATTTTTAAAAAACATATTTTCAATGATGTGAAAACTGATATAGAAGAAGAATTACTAAATGAGATGAGACAAATGTCGAATGCTGATGTGGAATTAAAAGAGAATGAGCAGAATTCGGCGATTCCTCATGAAATTATAAACGATTTAGATAATTTACTCGAATCTTATTACTTGAAATACTGGAGAATTTATGTAACAATTGCTTCGACACTAATTTATGTATTTATTGCTAGATCTTTGATTTACATTGTATCACCACAGTTTTCTTTAAGTAAAAGGAAACAAAATAGAAGAAAATTAGTTTCGATTGAAGACGAAGAATCAACTCCAACTGAAAATATTGAAATGAAACCTCTTAAATTTGAAAGAAAGCCAAGTTTAACTAAATTTCTATCTGCTCTTTCATTAAATTAGAATTGAAAATTAATATAATAAATGGTGTTAGTATTTTCGATGACTGAAAAAAATAATAAATATAAACTATTAGGCGAAAATAGTATTAATAAAATCGAGCTGATCAAAGTTCAAAATAATGGCCTTGAAGTGAGTAAATCTATGATCACTAATGATTAATCATTTGAAATATTGAATAAAGGTGAAAATAAGACCCCTCCAAAAAAGCCTAGAAAAAAGAAATTAACAAAGAAAAATAAAGAATTTGTCGATTATCTGGTAAAAAAATGTAACAGGTTCTGGATTTAAGACAATTCCACAGTATTCAACAATCGACAATGATGAACAATAAAACTTTCTTATGATATCTCTTTCAAATCCAATTTAATAAAAATATTAATATTATTAAACTCAATCAAATCATCGTTAAGATCTACTAATTTTAAATTTACTTTATTTGGTCTGTTAGTTACTTCATGATAAATAATATTTTTCGATTCTATTTTTATTTCATCATTGGGTCTAAATCTATAGATTGAATTGAACATCTTTTTGTTAATATAACAATCCTCAATCAAATTACATGTAATAAAAATATTGTCAATTTTATTGCTAAAGGATTTATTGTTTTTCTCTCCATTATTATTTTGATCATTTTTATTTATTTTACTTTTAATTTCTAAATAGCCATCCAATTTTATAACTCCTATTTTGTACTTCTTGCGCAAAAAATCTTGTGTTTATCAAGTTGTCAGATGACAATGAATCATCTTTTTAAACTACGACCGTTCGATTGAAAACAGCAGTGTGGGCATGAAAGTAGAAATTAAACCATGAACGGCCTAGACAGGATGCCCAAATCTCCGCCCAGTCAGCCGACGCCTGGGAGGTGAGAATAAAGTGTTAGAGAATCAGTCTTTGAAAAATTCCAGTTTTAGACTGGTCCGAGTTTGACTTCGGTTAAATGAGGATCTTTCCCCTCTTTGTTCTATGTTTATGTTGAGATAAACTAACGTAATTGCTAATAGTAGGAACCAACAGTTTTCCGCCTAATCATGGAGCTCCAAAGTGTCATACTATCGACATCCACACAACCAATACTACAGCAGTAAATTCATAGAAAAAATACTTGTTGGTGCACGACTGTTGGGTTCTGTGTATAAACGTCAAAGTGTTAAGACTCAGCTCTTTTTTTTGTCAGTTCTGTTCGAAAAGGCTCATCGCCTATCACCTGCTATTGTTTGAAAAATAAGTTAAAACTGATTGTTAAAGATTTTTATGTTTGGTTTTGTATATGAATTTCAGTCAACTACTTGGTTTCTAAAAGATTTCAATTATTTATATACAACATTTTTTCGTGTAACAGTTGAGCGAGCGTTACTTTCAATAAATATTACGGTTTTAGAGAGAATACAGAACTGAGAAACAGACTAATAAAAACGAAAAAATGCGCATTTGGTTCTTCATTTCTCTTTTATGTATTATTTTGACTTGTGTTCAAGCTTGGCCTACATGCTGGGGTGGAAGCGGTGGTGATAATTGTCGTAATAAATGTCAACGTATAGTTAACAGTTGTACCAACGAATTCTATAAAACTGGACATTGCGAAGGACTTACTCTCACATGTGTCTGCAAGCCAAAATGTGATTACTAGAAACCAGATATCAAATCACACTATATTGATGTTATCCTTCAAATTTCTTATTTTTAATTCTTTAGCTAGATTTATAATATCGTAATTTGTCAATGATTTGTTAATAAACATTTATAATCAAGAAAAATTGATCGGATTGCATAAAATAACACAAATCCCTCCAGAGGGGGTTGAGGTGAGCCAGAAATTTTATTAAAGTGAAGTGTCTAGCCAGTTGTATTATTTAATAAGAATAAACAATTTTCATATCACACCTAATGTCCCGTATCATCTGGGAAGGTTGTGGGTGTGGTCCAGAATGAGTATCTATATACTACTAGAGACCCCTCCATGCAATGAATAAAAAGATCAAGAGCAATTTCGAGAAATAGAAATAACTTATCGATATATAGTGAAGAAATAGAAGTGGAAAAAAGAGAACAAGGAGGAAACAGAGGACAGATAATTCAAGCAAGATTCCCAAAGTTAAGAATATCGAGATTTGACGGGGCTGCGAAAAAATTCAAGAAATTTCGGAATTTGTTTAATTCTTATGTATACATGCAATCGATCACAAACACAGAAGCTACAGTATTTGAAATCTTTGATAATAGGAGATGCTGAATAAGCAGTAAAAGGACTATCTCATGATAAAATCAAACTATAATTTGTGTTTAGAGAAACTTAGGAAGAGATTTGGAATTAAAAAGAGAATTATTAGACAGTTGATGAAGAAGCTTCATGACTTAGAGCTAGCAAGGGACAACCCCAAGTCTATGAGGATTATGGCAGATGAAATTGACTGTATTATAAAGCAGTAGGAATCCATGGATCAAGATATTAATTCGATGAAAACAACAAACACGATAATAAACAAGTAGTATATGGGTACACCTGGTTCTTGCCTCCGGAGGGCCCGTGATATTTATGTGATTTAGCCAGTATATATTTGACGAAAAAACACAATTATCTCTTTCTGTTTCTGATCACTTGAATCCAGTGCACTCATTACCCCTGTCCCGTAATTTCTTATAAAATCTGTTCCCCGACTAGTTTGCTTACTACTTATTCCATAATTTCCAAATTTTCCACGCTTATTATATTTTCATAATTTAATTCCTTAGCATTAATATATCGGTTAACTGTGCATCCGATTTAGAATTGTTTCTGTTTTCATTATAGATATTGATTTTAACCGATATCCACAATATAGCACTTTTTCAGACAAAATAATGATTCTCGGGACAATACATATAAGAAACCTATTAATTAGAAATTCAAAATAACCTTCTCAAACATCATTTATGAATTTCAACCATCCTCAATTTAAGTAACGAGTATATGATGGCACATTTAGAAATTTTAGAATCTTTACAACTTTCTAAATTTCTTTACTTTATACATTCAAATACAAATATCAAAAAAGCATTTTTGTAAAAAAATATCTTTGCAATAATGTACCAGTTAAACAATAGTTATTTTATCATGCTGAAAATCTGTTGGAACCAAATCTTAATTAATTACAAAAACTTGTAAACATGTTCCTGTATTGTGATCATCAAATTACTCATCAGTACGGCGACAGCCAGTCCTGGCAGTAAGTTCTTGTGGACAATTAACTTGTTCAAAGTTGACATTTGGATTGTCGGCGTTCTTGAACCAGTTAAATCTCCAGTAGCATCCGGCTCGTAATACTTCAGGTAAACCGTTACACTCTGCGGCATTACTAATACCTCCATATTGTGCACCCCAGTGGAAACCAGGACCGAATTCACGTGGACAGCCTTGGGTGAAAATACCGAAACCACCACCTGGGATTGCAAGATCAAAGTGGTTATTGGACAAGTCGCCACCAGTATTGGTCAATTGAACAATCATTTGCTTACCAGCAACTGGACCAGAAGTGAAAGTTAACTTCATACAAGTACAACACATTTTGTCCTCAGAACCACCAATTAAGGAAGCAGCAGCGAAGCCGTAAGATAAGTGATCGTTAACAGCCCATGGGGTTTGGTCGTTGCACATGTAAGCAGAACCACCATTGCAACCACTTTGAACGTTGATGTCGGTCAACTTATTACCGTGAGCGTCACAAGCAACAACAGGACGACTCACATGAGAGGACTTGCCATTCCAAGAGCAGGAAGCCTTACAGCAATCCCAGTATCTGGTGGTTTTACCGCTTCCTGAAAATCTACCCAGAGCATCTTGACTATTTCTATCACCGAAATCTGAATTTACTGAGGATGAACTTCGAGGAATGCATTGATAGTAGTAGGGGTTCAACTTTTTACAGTGAGAACTGCGTGGACATCTAGTAGGACCGTTATAGTTAATACCACCGCATTGGTCATACAAATTGAGTGTGTATACGGTAGTCAGAGTTGATAAAACAAATAGTAATAATAAAGCTTTGGAAACCATGATTGAATCAGCACGAAAAAACCAATTACTTTGTGATAAATAGCAGTGCTAAGCAAAACTGTTTGTCCTGAAAAGTTAAAAGATTTAGTCATCTTAATACTAGGAAGCACTATCGTATGAAAGACAGTTTTGTATATTGGAAACGCTGATTCCAACAATATATTACATTTTTCAATTCAGTTAATATATAAAAAATTAATTTAAATTTTTTTTGAATTTCGTTCTAGAAAGTCAGATCTCAAAATTTCGTAATTTGTTATGGTATAAATTCATGAACAAAATTTGAGCGAAGAAAGAAACATTTTCGCGGTTTGCCTTTGGGAATTTCAATTCTCTCAAAAACGTGTTATATGAACAACTAAGATGATCAAGAACATTAGACAAGAAAAGTATCTAATAATTATTATGGATTCTAAAATGAAGATTATGAGAGTAACTGAAAAGTCAAAAACTATAGGAATCTGAAATAAAAGGTATTAAATTGAACTAATAAAACTCAAACATGTTTGTCATTCGCAAAGACAAATTTAACTGTAGTTAAAAGGTGTTTTGGTGAGGATTAGAGGATAGCTCAATAAGATGATGTGGTACGCGCTCGGTAATCATGGGTGAGCTTTTTAATTCTCCTGGGGAGATCGGAGGTTCCTACTATATTAGCTGTATTGGTCTCTTTATTCCAATATAATACCAGAATAGTGAGGTTCTTCGTCTGGTTGTTACCAACCAAACTCCGAGCAAATTCTTTACAACACGATTATAATTAGAGAATAAACAGGTTCTAACCAAATATACTAACTAGACTCGACTGGTTCTAAGACTAGGTATCTTAACTTTTCATTGTGCTATTGTTATCTGATCAGCGGGGTGACTCTTTAACACATAGAGTCCTGCCTATAATTTTTACAGCGTTTTGTAGATTTTAGAATCCTGGAATACCATATATCATTCAATTCATCATTCTAAAATCTACAAAACGCTGTGAAAATTACAGGCAGGGCTCCGTGTGTTAAACTACAGCACCATACATTTACAGAGAGTTGTGGAGCCAATACTAGAAATGAAAATGGGGGAGCTGATAACGAAAATTTTTGAAAATATTATAATTTTGAAGACGGTAAGCTGTATTTAACAGGAAAATGCTTGGACAATAGCTCCACCTACCATCTATCACTATTGGAACTGCTTCAAAAAAATACATGCGTTTCATTAACAAACAAAATATTAGTAAATCTCATGTTTTTAGTATTACTTCATCGTCAAATAGATACTAAATCAGGTTTTAATAGGATAATTCATCAATCTCGCGATCGTTAGTAATATGGAAGTTATGATTCAGATTCTAGTTATGAAACTAATTACAAATGAAACTTCCTGATTCGAAAATAATTGCTGAATCATATCATCGACTAGTCATCAGCATTCTCAAGAACATTGATTTCCTAATGAATTCCCCTTATACAGTATGTCCCATAAAATAGGAAACATCGAATTTTTTCTGAAACTAACAGAGCTACTACCGTATAACTTTGAAATATGATAGTCTTCGTAATTACCTATATTTTGATAGTATGATCATCACTGAGGGTCCCTCATAAAAAAGTTACGGTCGTTTAAAAAAATGCACATTTTTTAGCTTTTTCCGCGTTTCTTCTCTCATAACGAATAATGCGTTTCAGAATCTCTTTTATGGATCATCTGAAAAGTCCTTCTGAGCCCTACAAGTGCTACAAGTTTCAGAATTTCAGCTTTGTTGATTACCCTAATATGGTCGTCTGAAGTTAAAAATCCTCAGGAATTTTTTTCTGACCGTCAACTACCAGAAGTCATAATTGATTTCAGAAGTGGTTTCAGATGCTGAAACTTCCTATTCGTTGCAGGAGAAGACGCGCAGAAAAAGGCTAAAAAATGTGCATTTTTTTAAACGACCGTAACTTTTTTATGAGGGACCCTCAGGGATGATCATACTATCAAAATATAGGTAATTACGAAGAATATCATGTTTCAAAGTTATACGCTAGTAGTTCTTCTAGTTTCCGAGGAAATTCGATGTTTCCTATTTTATGGGACACTGTAAATAGAATTTTGAGCAGGAAAAAGAAATATGTTCATAAAAGTAGTTTTAAATTTTTGTTTCCGACAAAACAATTCCCCGAGAAAGTGTGTCTTGTTCCATGTTATTGTTCATAAACCGTTGGCTACCCAAAATTACAGCATTTGATGGAATTGCATATTTTAAATTCATTGGGACCCATTATTAAGTCATAAGTGTCCATCTCTACTTCGCTTATCTGGAAATTCAGTGATGCCTTTGTAATTCTGTCTTAAAAGAATAGCCACATTTCCCGAACTTTCCTCAAATCCAACACCTAATTCTGAATGAAATAAAAGACAGCAGTTGAGCTGTTCGCTTGCCCTTGGTCTCGGTTCTGAAACAGATTGTGAGTGAATCGTGTTCCTTCATCCGGTCACTGACTGATTTCCAAGAATGAATTACAGAATTAATCGCTTTGAACAGTAATTAGAACAAACCGTCAAAATCTAGAGAACAATAAATTAAATTATGGAAATCGAATATTTGACTTCCTAGAAAATACTTAAAAATTGCATCTTATACCAATCACCGGTTATTTCGTTGCTCTTAAAATTGTTCCTTTCAGAATTTCAAACAAAGATTTCCTAAACAAAAACCAAAGTTTCGATCTATTATCACTTGTGAACTAATTACCTCTAAAGTAATTTTATAAGCTTTCTTTATAGAAAGCATTCCAAAATTTGTAGTTATTCTCGCCACAAGATATTCAAGAGCGGAATTCAATGTTTACCTCAAACTTGGGTAATTAAACCGAAGACAAACTCGTCGCTTCGAATTCTCTAGTTATGGAATCGTTTTCGTTACATGGATATCGGGCAGTAGAGTCACTTTGCTGCAATATAACAAGAAGATATGAGCGTCGGAGAGAAACAAACAAAACAGGCGAACGAACTGCCTTATCTGCGCCCGAGTAGACTGCTTATGCAGTGTTGTCAGTCTGCTCTGCTCCCCGTAATCTGTTTTCTCTTCATATAGAGACTATTGACCGACATTCATATAACAAAAACGAGTGGATTGATAGAACACTTCAAAGTGATAAATTCTCTTTGGTTTAATTACCCAAGTTTGAGGTAAACATTGAATTCCGCTCTTGAATATCTTGTGGCGAGAATAACTACAAATTTTGGAACGCTTTCTCTATAGGAAGCTTATGAGAAGTTCTTTATTTTGGAGAATTGCTGTGTCATAATCTTGACTGTTAGGTAAATAGTTTCGAAAACACAGAAAAATTCCAATCAAAAAGGATTGATTTGAGATATTGTTTAGTGTTTTATAAAAAACTAGAATATGTTGGAACCGGCGAAACTTAAAATTATCAAATTTCCTGGGTAGTTCTGGAAAGTTGGACCAATGTAATTTCTTAAAAACACCTATTTCTGTAATGCTGATCACAGATCTTAAAAAACTTAATTATTTTGCACAGAGGGGAGAAATTTAACCAAAGTAAGCGTTAAAAACACCGGCATTATCCTCAGCTGCAGACCGACCACTCTCCAAAGAACAAACCGACTCGACTGGTTTATGTCAAAAAAGTATGAAGTGCAAATTACGAAATCATGCGTTCTGCAACATTAATATTACCGTTCATGTCAATAATTTGTCATCTTTTATTCATCACAATGATGTATTTCAACTTAAGAATATTCAGTCTTTAACATCAAGTTGCACAGGGAATGGAAAAACATCCTAATCTTCAGCGAACCATGATTATTGCTTAATTCAGCTTTGTGTCTTAGTCATCTTATGTATCGTCTTCGGAATCACAACCGTATTCAAATTTACGGAAATTATATCTTCTTTCTTGCATTAATTAAACGTTTAATAACAATGACTACCTTGAAAAGTGCTCTGTTCTATAACGCAGACAGAACGCTACGCATTTTTATTTTCACTGTTAAGCAAAAATAGAAAAGTTTCGTCTTTGTTTCCATAATGCCGTACAAACCTCTAATAAGAAGATAATTGTCCGTCAACGATAACTATTCCTAAAATAATTTGTTCTGAAAAGTACTACTTGACGATGCTCTTTCAACAGTTCTTTATCGACATCACGTTCTGGATTTCCATCTTCGGGATGTGCTTGACGGTCATTTTCCTTTTCATTCTGTACTCCACGAGAAAGCAGAGGAAAATAGAGTACTACACCTATTCCATCGCCCAGAGCTGTGTCTTTGACTTGTTGTTCACTGCTTTAGCGGCATTTCTGAAAATAGATAATTTCGTCCATAACGGTTACTACATATACGGTATTACCGGCACGGCTTTGACCGCAGTATGCCATATTTAGTCATCAGAGTCATTGGGTCCGTTTTCATTTGCACATGCTGTCTATCTTTGTACTGCATGTCGGTTCCTTTTGCGGTGCGGTATCTGATTATCTGTAGAAACAAATCCATAAATGTCTCAACCATGGTGCTCCTGTACACTCCGTCCATCTCCTGTGTAGTTGTGATCCTCATTTGTCTAAACCTCGGCTTTGTTCCATACCTCCAGAGTTGGAAGACATCCAGATGAGGCCCTATCTGCTTCCAAACTCAGATGGTCGGTTTCTGCTCGCAGTGAGGATTAAAGCGCCGGAGACATTGGTTGTTTTCACGTGTGTACCTACTACTATCATTGTAAACTTCATGGCCGTGATTTACTGTAATGTACAAGTATTCAAAACACTAAACCTCAAGCAGCTCTCCGAATTCGAAAGAACAGTCTATTTCGACCTCCAGAAGACCATGCTCATTCAATCAGTAGTTCAGTGCTGCTTCGTCGTCTTCCCACTCTCCACAATCTGCATCGGTTCCATCTTGGGGTTCAAGGAATTCATTGTGTTCCTTGGAATGATTGAAACGTGTCCGGCAGTGATGACTATCTGTACAGTACTCTCTGTTCCACAATACAGGGAGCAGATCAGGAATTTTTGCTACTTAATGTATGATATCTGTTGAATGAGAAAGAAGACGGTTGCTTCAAACTCGAGCGCAGGCTCAGTCGATGTTCATTCCCTAGATAGTCTTTCTTTAATCTCTGTTATACTAAATACAAGAAAGATAAATACCCGTTTTCTCAAAGTTGTTCATTGATATTAAAGCAAGATAATATATAGCTATACTTTGAGTTTAAACAATCAAACATCAACTTGGGTTATTCTTATTTATGGTAAGCATTTGGCATTTTAAAATATTAATTTGTAAATAGCATGTCGTAAGTTTAATCACAACATGCAGAACTAGGACATATTTCGAAATAATAGTTCTCCTTGCCTTCTTCGAAGGTGTTATTTAAATGTTCAATAGATATTAAGTTCATATTCCCTTACATTTTATTTTCGTCATTCTATCTTTTCCCTGCAACAATGTCTAGAGATGGTATAAACAACTTGATCATCACGACTACGAGTGTAATTTCTTATTTTGGGATCTGTTTAATGCTGTTCTTCATAGGATTGGTTCTTTTCTCCAAAAAGAATAAAGGAGTCGAAGGATATTTCTCCGCCGTCGCCAGTAACAGTATTTTCGACCTGATATTCTCCATAACGACGGCAATAGCAAAAGGTGATCTCTTCCTTAAAAATGGGTATTACGTCATTGCTATTACAAGATTCGACTTTGAAATTGACCATATGGTTAGTAAATTTATCGTAATACTGATTCTTTTTGCAGCAGATTTATGTCTCTGTGTGATATCCATTCCTTTTTATATTCGATATTTGTTAATTTGCAAGAAGCAGAATGTCCACTTTTCATTGAGGACACTACTGTACTTTATTGCTATAGCCTATAATATTGGAATCGCTACTTTGTTTTACGCAGCATTTAGATCGTCACCCACAGAGTTGATAGATGTTCAGATGAAGCCGTATTTAGAAGGAAACAAGGAAGGAAGGTACTGGAATATGGTGGGAGCCAAAGTGGTTAGTTTTCATCTTCATTGGATTACACTAATGACTAAAAGCAATACCTTTCGGATTTCTCGATTATAACTCGTAATTAATTATCGCATATCTATAATTAGAAAGGACTTAGAAAATCCGTATTCTTAGGTATTTAGATGCTGTTCATTCAGTTTCAGGGGATTCCAACACTGTTCTTTGACTATTATGCCACTTTCCTTCTCAATTACACACTTATGGGGAAGTCTAAGCCTGTGATTTTCAGCTATCTCCTTATTTCCTCACTGGCTTCGTGGGTTGCAGTCTTCTGAAACGACGTCAGCTTCTCTCTTGCCGTCTTCTTCAACTACAAAGTGTGGGTGTACCTTCGTCAAGATAAAGTGAAGCAGGAACAGAGAAATGCCTTCCAAGGGATCCAGAAAACCATGATTGTTCAACTGACATGCCATTTTGTCATGCTTTTTCTTCCTCTAATGGCCTTGCTTTTAGGCAGTCTATTCGGTGTTTCCTATCTGTTGCCCTTCGCTGCCCTGATTGAATGCAGTCCACCGTGACTACAATTTTGACATTGATAAGTGTCCCGGGATACAGAAAGAACTAAAGATGTGGTTCAGGAGATTGAGAAGACATTAATTACTTATCAATGAAATTAAACATAGTTCAATTTCAGTTAAGCATTTACTGATGATCTATCATAAATTACATTCAAGTCTCTTCTTTTGAATTTCTGGTATTTTATCAAAAATAACGGCTAGCGTTAGGATTTTCATGTTGATACCGTTCTTGTGTCGATTGTATCAAGACTGAAGTCGACTCTGGGAGAGTTTTTGGATTTCACATCCAATCTATGAAGTAGAAAAGGTTTGATAGAATTCCAGAACCCACAGTAAATATGGTAATGATAACTGTTTCCATTGCTGGTGATTTTCTTGTAATGTACAGTAGGAGAATTAATTACTTTCTGCAGATACCTATCAGAAATATGGAACTCATACATGGACAGGTACTTTGATTTCTTAGTGTCTGCTCTCGGACAATAAAAATTGGTTGAAAAAGCAGTAAACTCCAAGTTTATGCTTTTCTATTTTCATACTAAGTAGTCATTTCATTTTCAAAATTTATACCGTATAATTATGTCCGTGTGTCGACTTTTTTTATCTTCTGACGTCATGCACTTTATGTAAACTTCTTATCTCAAAGAAATGTAACCTCTGACGTAATTGTTTCCCCCGTTTTGAGTGATTCATTGGTTTCTCAGGTTGTGATACGTAATCGAGGTGTGTCCTGGTGAAATTGTCGTCTATAAAAGTCCTTTGATTTTCCATAACTCCATCCTATTGTCGTCTTCGATAATCGGTTGAAACTAGTTGTTGTTCAGCTCTCTGCTTTGAATTTATTCCCCTCAAACTTCACAGAAGAAAATAACGATGTTTGGATACGGTCACAGCCATCACTACTATCCTCATCACTACGATGATCACCATCATCATTACGATCATCATCATGATCATCATCATGATTATCACCACGGGCACTTCTACGACCATCACCACTATGGACATCACCATGGACATCATCACCACCATCACTGGTAATTTCCTAGAGACTATCTCTCAGCATAATTAGATTGTGCGATAACTCTTAACTTTGTATTGTTGATTTCTCACTATTATCTGTGAATATAAACTGTTTTCTCAATCTGTGATAATAATGTTATTATAGAAAGTGGAAGTGTTTTTTAGAAATTATTTCGACACGATTTTCTAGAGACTTCCATAATTTTCGATTTCAGATAGGGGAAGGTTCCACTAGATTAAGCTTTAAAAGATAGAAGTACATTGGAATTCAATGATTTCAGATTTATAGTTGATAGGAATCACGACTACTTGGGAAGTATCTATACTCGTGATGTATTAATCACATTACTAAGTGGACTTCTGTATTCAATCAGTTGTTGCAACATCATCTCGATGATTTGTGCATTGTGGAAAATAATACAATGTCATTAGCCGAATGTGGATGATGTAATATTTTTTTAAATCAGTCTTTTTGGTTACCTGACTGGTGTGATTAGTCCAACTATCAAATCAACCAGTCTCAAAAAGGACAGAGCAAGACCACCCTGACGAAAGAGAGAAGGAAATATTCCAAAAGAGCAGTTACTGACAACCAAAATATGAAAATTATTTTCCTCACAAGCCTTCTTTATAGAAAACGTTCCAAAATTTAGGTTATTCCCGCCACAAGGTATTCAAGAGCGGAATTCAATGTTACCTCAAACTTGGGTAATTAAACCGAAGAGAAAGTCGTCGCTTCCACTCTTGTATGTGGCCAATCTCTTTGATCAAATGAACAGCGGGCGAAAGGGTTTTCTTGCTGAAATATAGTAAGTAGATATGAGCACTGGGGGAAGAGAAACTGAAAAGAGAACGAACTGGCTTATCTCCGACAAGAAGAGTGTTCACAGCACTTCTATTAGTCTGCTGTGCTCTCTATAATTCGTTCTCTTTTCACATAAACACTATTGACTGACCTTTATAGAATGGAAAAGATTGGCCACATACAAGAGTGGAAGCGACGACCTTCTCTTCGGTTTAATTACCCAAGTTTGAGGTAAACATTGAATTCCGCTCTTGAATATCTTGTGGCGAGAAGAACTACAAATTTTGGAACGCTTTCTTTATAGGAAGCTTATGAGGAAAATAATTTTCATATTTTGGTTACTTTTAGATTGACGATAATTGCCCTTCTGAGGCATTTTTAAAAGACTAAGAAATTCGATCAAAATGAAAACTTCCAAAGTGTAGGATTGAATGCTCTATAAAGGTAAAGTATTTGTTTCATTTTCACCCTCATAAGAACTACTAGTTACTTGATCGCCATTTAAAATCCACTGCCTTTTGATGATCTGTGTCAACGTCTGAGCGTTCGGCTTGTGATTGGCATTACCTTCAGTCGTATTACCGGAACAAAGAACCCGACAACAAAGTAGCAATTTGCATGAAAAAGGGAACAAAAAGCTTCTTGAAGAAATCCCTCTCCTACTACTGAATAAGTATCCACTAAGAAAACATTCGGTGGAGTTTGTCTATTGTTCCCACGAGATCTTACGTAATCATAGTCAATTGTGCGTTCCTTTTCGAGTATTGGGAACTTAAACACGTTGATTTCATGTTTATCAGTCAAAAATCAGTATGAGTGCTTGCTGTGGATTGGGTCTTTTTATCTCCAAAACCAAGATATCTAATGATTATGGATGAAGTGCAGATAGACGACTGTATTTCTTGGTTTAAGCCTACTTCCCAAGTTTTTATTAATAGTGTATTATGTAGATGAGCGAAGACAACTTCAAAGAGTTAGTTTCATTATCGGAAGTTTGTAGGTGATAGTTTATTTGTTGAATTCAAGAGTTTTTAGATATTGAATGTGATCTGTCACCGCCAAGCTCATTGACAGTGATTTCTTTCATAGACAAGGGACCTCCAGGTGTGACATTCATGTCCCGAGGAACTACTATTTCACACCACCAAAAGTAGTCTTCACGACTCTCATTTACCATCCTAATATCGGTGATAATGGTGCTACTGCGTTGAATATACTTTAGAAAGACCGGTGTTCTGGCTTCTGAATTCCACAAGGTTTGTTTCTTCATCTATCAGTGGGTTCTTTGTACTGTGTATTTCAGTTTTGCCTAGCACTTTCTCTCTTCTGAGTGGTTCATTTCCAGATGAATCTCTTATTCCCGAAATTGCTCAGATCTACAGGAGAGGTTGTGAATTCTGCAACTAGATTGATGGAGAATGGTATGATACCCATTGCCATGACTTTCTGGTTCGTAGATTGATTCAAGGGCCGTGAACCATGCCATGTAAGAAGATCGCTTTGGTTTTGTGTAAATCGGTCGTTATGCTTATAAGTGAACATCAAATAACGTAATAAAATATCACTGACCGTCGAGCTAGATATATGATTAGTGATATTGTCTCTAATGAATCATTTTACGGGTTTGAACAGTGAAGACTGTATTCTTAAATTCATATACCTGCCGTAATAAATAGCGTAGTAGTTCTCGACTTTTCAGAATGTCCTCAAATTTAGTGTTATAACTTTCTCACCACCGAGTCTCGTTGTTTCTCTGGATTTATAGTTGATTCAGTCAGTAAGATTTCTTTTATTCGATACTTTGTGTAACAGTCTTCAAGAATATTATTTGTTGACTGCTATTCTGGCATAGTTTCTGTCGAACATTTATTCTTTGTATTTTATTCCTCATGCTGATGTTATTCATGCCTTTAGGTCGCAACTTGGACTCTATTTCGATCTGTCCTGAACCAGTAGACTCAACTGTAAGTACAAAACAACTGGAATCTACTCTTTATCATTGGTAAATTACAAAACAGACTTTTACTTGTGAAACTTATTACTGTTTCCTATGTTGTGAAATGTTAACTAAACCCGGGAGAATATTGATAAGGGAAAAACTCCTAAACACAGTTCATCATAAACTTTCTACAGAGAAAGCGTTCCAAAATTTAGACAATTCCCGCCACAAGATTACTCAGGAGCGGAACTCAATGTTACCTCAAACTTGGGTAATTAAACCGAAGAGAATGAATGTGAACTCTCTGTTCAGGAAACGCAGCTTCTTTTCCTCTGTGCAATCTGCTAATACAGGACTGAGAGGAAAAAGAACGAGCGTTGAGAGGAGACACTGGACAAAGAATGAGTATTCGCACTGATAGTTTTTTGGTTAGGCGAAATTTCCTTCTCAAAACCGGATACTTTCACTTCATCCCAATGATTTCAATAGGGAAGTCAAAACTAATGAGAAACTTGATGTTCTCCACTCCAATGACAAGCATATAATTCGTCAGTAGTTAGATTTCATTCTAGAATGATTAGAGTTGTGAATGCAGGTTCGGATTGTTTGTTTCAAGTTCGATGGATGATTAAATCTGCTAATTCGGCATTGTGAGATGAACAAAATTCCGATATATCAAATTTTGTTCTTTTTCAGTAATTAAGCTTAGATAGCCATAGACCAACATTGGCAACATTTGGATGTTAATGGAACTCAAGTTCATAGAATCATACGTAATGACAAAACAAATTTGATAAAGTAATTCAATGATTATTTTACTAGTGAATACAATGCCTAAGTCAGTATTGCTAATAACTTTCGCAGCAATATTATTGGCTTGGGATAGCAACGTTACATTAGTTTTTGCTTTACTGAGTGTTATTGGTCAGAGGAGGTGATGTGACTTTGTGTCCCGAACTAGTGACGTTCTGTTCGTTAATTGGAGATATTCAGTTGTTCATCGAATCTACAGTACCTGTCAAAAGTCTTTGCTAATTTAGTTTTTCTTGAGTTCTAGTAATCTATATCACCTAATATTTGAACCACTTATTTATCAGCCTCTGACAAATCAGATTTAATGAGAAACTAAACACTCGACCCTAAACTAAAGATGCTTCAGAGCTTTATGTCCTAAGGCATCGGACAAAAATCTTTGCTATTTTTATTTTAACAATATAAAAAAATTTCAAATTAAACAAAACATAATCAATATTTAGTTGGACCACCACGATTAGCTTTAACAGCCTTGATTCGGTCAGGCATCGAAGCAATCAAGCGGTCAATAACATTCTGGTCAATGGACTCCCACTCTTTTTGCAAAATAGCGAATTTCTGATCGGCGTTTTTTGCATACTGTCCCACTGCCCGTCTCTTAAGCTCCCCCCATAGATGCTCTATGGGGTTGAGGTCCGGAGACTGAGAGGGCCAGTCCAAAACTTGCACTTTCATACGAGAAAGGAAGTTCTGCGCCATTGCGGATTTATGTTTTGGATCATTATCCTGCTGAAAAAACCACCCAGGCGGCATAGATTCCCGCCCGTGTGGTAGCATTTGATCCTTTAAGATATTGGTATATACATGTTTGTCCATTTTCCCTTTAATTCGGAATAATGGACCTACCCCATATGAGCTGAAACAACCCCAAACAATTACCGATCCACCACCGTGTTTAACAGTAGGTTTCATGTATTTGGAGTTGTATCTCTGCCTCGGGGGTCGATGAACATAGGATATACCATCAGATCCGAGAAGATTTATTTTACTTTCGTCACTCCAGAGAACCTTAGACCAGTCTGTTATTGTCCACTTCTCATACTTGTTAGCAAATGCTAATCGTACCTTCTTATTCGCTCCTGAAATTGAGGGTTTACTGGCAGAGCGACGCCCGGAAAGTCCACTAGCAACCAGGCGTTTTTGAACAGTGCGAATCGAGATGGAATCACGTACTTCTGGCTCCAGCTGATTACGGATATCTGGTGCACTTCGACGAGGATCGGCAACGGAGAGGCGTTTTATCTTCCTGTCTGTTTTGTCGTCGGTCTTTCGTGAACGGCTAGGCTTGTATTTCGTATTCACAGTCTTGCGAGCACGGTAACGATTATAAATCGTCCTTACACTGGATTCTGGAATCGAGAAATCGCGACCAACGGAAGAATAGGAACGACCGGACTTCACGGCATGAACAATCAAGCTTCTGGTTTCTTCACTATAGTATCTACCCGGCATCTGAAATAAAAGTAAAAGATTAAAAAATATTAATAAGAAACATTATTCCAAAAAGCGAAAAATTATATATAAAAGCAAAGAAACTTACGTTCGCAAACACTTGTCGTGATGCTTCTGAAGTTTTTCAGCCAACTTCACTGGGAAATCTACAATTTCGGGAAAAACGGTTCTTAAACCATCTACCAAAGGTAGATATTGAAATACTAGAGAAACTTATTATGCTATCTCCAATAAAACCTAAATATCAATAAAAAACTAAATTAGCAAAGACTTTTGACAGGTGCCGGGAGTGGTGCGGAGGCGGTGGGCGCTGTTGCATCACACGTCGAAGCGTAGGTTCGAATCCCGGTCGGCCAAAACCCAGGTCGTAAAAGCCTAACCTCTCCTCAGGAGAGCAGGGGTGAAAAGGGGACACATTTGAATGTGGAAGATTAAAAGGCGAGTCCGAGTGCTGCTGGCCTCAGCGGATCCCGTAACAGGCTAAAATCGACCCCTGTGGTTAGTGGACCCTAATGGTTACTAGACCCTTGTGGTTAGTGGGAGGCCCACCTACACCACATCCAGCAGTTTGCAAAAACTTTCGAAAGCCTGCGATTTTGAGAAGTTCTTTCAGGCTCGAATACTGGGGCATCTTTTATCTTTATCTTAATCTTTTTGACAGGTACTGTATCTTTATCACGAGGTGTCTTCTTAGGCTATCACCCCATATTCTTCGGCGTCATTCTATCTCCCAACCATTGCAGAGGATATCCACAAACAACTTGTATTTAAAAATTTAAAGCTGCTGTTTTAACTCATACTCACAGGCTCATGAAATCTCTGAATTTTGTTTAATTCCCTTAAGTAATAACCATTTTGAAAGAATATTACAAGAAATTTTTATTCAGAAAGAAAATTGAAAAAAGTTTTTATTCATTTTACAGTACATAGTGTATGGAAAAGAAGCTCAAATGATATCTAGAAGATTCAGAAGTAGACGTTCTTGAATATTATCCAAGATTTATAACAGAGAATTTATTGAGAGCAATCTTGGATAGGATTCATAAAATTTTAGTCTGCATTTCTTCGATACTATCCTAAAATAGTTTTTGAGCATTGATCTAATGCTTGGAAAAAAGTCGTATTATCCACCAACATAAAAGCGATAAAAGTCATGATAAGGGCACACCTACTATGAGAAATTTTAAAGATTGTCTCAATAAATAACGATTATGATGTCAATTGATTGAATTTAATTCATATGGTTCGAATGATCTTTCAGTGACTTTCAAGTTTTGTGCATTATATTACTGTAATAACAACCAATCTAAATTTTCTAATATTAATTGTGTATTTAATCTGCATTTAATGAATCGATACAACTATAATTTGCATAAAGTTCCCAGTATTTGAAAGTAATTATCAAGTTTCCGGCAAATGATAAAGGGAATTAGGAGAATTAATCATGATATCATTTCGCTCTATAAACCACCGATAAAGCACGATTTTGTGAGGAAGTTTTCTGTATAAAAGAGGCGGTAGAAACAAGATCTGACATAGTTGACTTCACATTCAACTCCAATGATGATCCGAGTCTTCTTCCTCGCTTTCTTCGGGCTTCTGGCCTTCTCTGCTGCTCAAAGTGCTCAAATCTGCACTTCTACATCTCTTAACCTTACCGTAACCTTTGAGAACGCCCAAGTTATGGTCTACACGGCGAATCTTCATACCAAAGACCTCATGGGAAACCCAAAAACCCAGCTCTTTATCACTGACCAAACCTACACTTCTGTCAACTCGTCCCTCTACTACCCAATTGAAGACGGCATAATGGCTTCTATTGGACAAGGCCTCTATAAGAAATGCTACAGTATCGGCGGGCACTGTAGCTGGCTTGTTGGAAATGACACTGTTGAAATGACACAACCCGTATATATGGTAAACATGCAGGAATACATTGTATTCTTGGACAATTTGATCGATGATGGCGGAATAAGTTTATCGACTGGAGATCTCTTCACTGAAGATAACAGCTGTCAAGAGATGGTGGAGAATATATTCAATTATACTTTCTACGCTCGTCAATGCTGCACAGCCTACAAATCAGTCCCCCCACCACCTATGAACACCCCAAAATGCATGCAGTTCAACAGTTCTACATATATCTACAATAATGGCAACTTTTTTGCAAATCTCAACGCTACCTTCGATGCCATCGATGTGGGATTCAACATCTCCGTCACTTCTAAAGGCTCTAATCAAAATCAATATTTACTGCAGGGGAACGATATACCTTTTAGTGATTTAAATAACTTCGGAAACACTTCGAATTTCATCGGTTATCTTCCGCCGTTTGACTTCAAAACTCTCTTTGAATATTTAATCTACCCATTGCATCAAGCTTCGCCTCCTTATGTCATTGATGTTGGTAGACTCATCCGCAGAAACGGTGTTTACGAGATGGAAGAAGGAGTAGCATTCACCAAGGAATCCCCTTGTTCATATAAGAGTGCAACATATGCCAACAATAATTCTTCTAGCACGGCTCAATTCTGCTGTACGAAGTTTGCTGATAATTAATTTCAGTATTATGTTGTCAAGTAATAAAATTTAAATTTGCACTTGAGGGATTTGTAGAACCAAGGTTGATAGGTGTGTAGTAGGAACTATCGCAGAAAATTAGAAAGTTTCTGAAACACAGGGACTCAAGGTATGCGGCAACTTACAGCAACAGTGTAGGCATAAAGATCGGAGTTAAACCGGAAACGGCCTAGACAGAATGCTCATAGCTCCGCCCAGTCAGCCGAAGCCTGGGAGGTGAGACTAAAGTGTTAGAGAGTCAGTATTTGAGAAAATCCAGCTTTAGACTGGTCCGAATTTGACTTCGGTCAAACGAGGACCCTTCCTCCTTTGTTCTATGCTTATGTTGAGATAAACAGGCTTTCATTACTAACAGTAAGAACCAACAGTTTTCCGCCTAATCATGGAGCTCCAGGGTGTCACACCATCGACATCCACATCACTTATACTACAACAGTGACGCCGTTCAGAAAGAAGACGGAAGTGTAAGGGAATATGACTTATTTCCTTAATTAACGAGTCTCTTACAATTACTAACTTTTCATTTTATTCAAACGATCAACAATACAAATATAATTACCTACAACTTCTGATAATACAGTTTCGTCGTTCCTATAATTGACTTCTGAATGGCTTGTCTTCTTGCTACAAGCTGAGTTCCTGCATCTTAAGGATTTTCGTGCTGGGAATCTCCTCGCTTTCTACGACAGGAAGAACGGCAAAGATGAATTACCTTAATTTTACGCATATAAGCATGGCGGATTTCGATGTCCGACCCTCGGTCAACTTTTTTTCGCGTGTAAGTCCGTGTTTATATGCGTAAAATTAGGGTATTAAAAATTATTGTTAATTCGTCTTTGATTATTTAAATAAATCAAGGAATGATCGTTTTTCAAGATTGGTCAATTAAGGAAAAAACTCAATTTTTTTTAGGGAAAATCCAAAAACTGAGAATTTTGAAAAAATAATTATTTTTATAGCCCTTATTTGAGAAATTTTGGAATCTTCCAGAAAAGTTGCAACATTTATCTTAAGGAAATTTACAAAAATTTCTCAAATTAAAATTAAAATTCTAAAACTTCTTTAAAAATTCCAAAAATTCGTGTCGAGACAATATTATAAAATTTTTAAATTTTAATTTTTTTAGAAAATTAAAAAAAAAATAATTCCAATTTTTTATAATTTCGTAAAAATAAATGATTTTAAAAATCTTGATGATTTGTAACTTGACCGGATTTATTGCTATATTTTTCTTCACTATTCCTGTTTAAATTACAGTATTCTCAAAAAATACAAAATAATAGGGAAGAAAATCAAAGAACTGTATTGAATAGGACCAGAATTACACATGTGTTTTTTATCGCAGGTCAAACAAAGCCCTTCTCCTCCCACGTACTGGCAGACTTCCATCGCTTGGAAACAGGATTCGTTCAAAAGCCCCTTATGTAGGGTAGTGATTCCACAACCTCTAGCAATGAATGGAGCTGAAGAAAATTAATTTAATTTTAAAAAATACTTAAAAATTTCAAAAAAAATATTTTTTTTTAAATATTTCAAAAATTTCAAAAAAAAAACAATATTTTTTTTAAATGTTTAAAAATCTAAAAAAAGTTTTAAAATTTCTAAAAAAAATTTAATCTAAAAATTTAAAATTTAAAACAACTTTCTAAAAAATAATAAATTTAAAAAAAAAACAAATTTTCCAAAAAAAATTAAAATAAGTTTCAAAAATATAGATTTTTTTAAATTAAAAAAATTTTTTTTACCTTGTCCTCCAGTACAAACAAATTTAAAACATTCTTTCGTTGTTTCCGGACATTGTACAGGACCCCAATCACGTTTATCTCCACCTTGATGACACCACAATTGTTTACAATCAATATTCATAAATAATAATAAAAATATAATTATCCTCGAAAGACTCATTCTAAGAGGTCAAGCTATCGATAAACGACTTTAGAGTTGCGCTTCCGAGACAGAAAAGAAGAGCTGCAAACAAATCCTCTTACCACGAGTTTTGTTAAGAAAAGCAAACAACCTAATCTTCTGGAAAAAAGCAATAAACTTGGTTAAATCGAAATTTCTTAAAAATCAACAAAAAACTTATTTAATCAATTTAGTTGCCCAATTTACAATTAAATTAACATTATTTTCCAATTGTTCTGGAGAATTATTTTCAACTTCTTGCACAATATCTTTCGGATAAGATTCCTTAGCTTCTTCAGCAATTGTTCCAAAAATTTCACATTCAACATTTTCTTTGATTTTTTGTTGACTATATCCTCTAGCAGTCAATCGATCGAAAAGTACAGTATTGTCACATCTAAGAACAATAACTCCATCAAACCATCGTTCTGGAAAAAGTTCACAAGCATGATATTCAACAACAATTCCGCCATCTTGTGATCCAAGGAAAGGCTAAACTAAAGGTTATGCAAAGAAACAAACTAAAAACAAACCTCTAAATAATCAAGCAACTTGTCTTCATCAAGATTCAGGGAATCAAGTCTCTCATCATAACTGTCAATAAATTCATTTTCAGCGGCGACTCTACTAACATCAAAATGCTTGAACCCGAGTTTCCCAGCAGCACTACTAGCGACGGAACTCTTGCCTGACCCAGGAGTTCCAGTAATGAGAATATTCGGCTTCGCCCGAGTTCCTGGCTTCGACATCTAAACCTTCCTTCCTTCTCAAACAATGAAATTCGAGGTACAAATGGTTGTGACCAAGGAAAGCACGGAACTTATAGAATATTATTTATTCCAACACTCAATAATGCTGTAACAACAAAACAACATAGACGCTCGGCATTAATTGAATGGAAAGTTGCAAGTTTACCAGCCGGTAGCTCCTCCAGTTCCCCATTCGTTCCCAGTAGGAATCGCGGGCTGTCCAGTGGCGTCAGATTGATCCCAAGTGGTAGCAGCCCAGTCACCAATAGCAGGAGCAGTCAAATCAAGCTTAGGCTCCACAGAAGCTTGAGCGCCGAAATCGTCTCCTTTCTCGTAGTTGGCAGCAAAGGTTTCCTTGGCTTCATCCTCAGGCTTATCTTGTTCTTCACGGTAGAAGTAGAGATCAGGCATGATAACCTTGTCGTCAAGAATGAATCCAGTTTGGCGGGAAATCTTTCCTCGGAGGAAGAGGACTTCACGAGCCAAAAGCCACCACAACAATCCGATGGATTTGATAGACTAAAACCTCAACGTTAGCAGAATAATTGAATCCGAACATACCTTATTGTTGCAAGGAATTCCAATATCGACGTATCGGAGAGGAGAATCGGTGTTGACGAAGCTGATAACGGGCAAGTTCACAAAGGAAGCTTCATTGACAGCTTGATGATCAATAAGAGGATCAGAGACAACAAGAAGACGAGGTTCCTTGAAGTTCTTTTGGATCTGATTGGTGAAGCAACCAGGAGTGAAACGACCGAAAATAGGGGTAGCGCCGGTATGGGCGGCGAACTTCAACAAAGCACGTTGAGCATAAGGACGACCAGAAACAACAACAACGTCAGCAGGGTTCTCGACAGCAGCAATAGCACGAGCAGCGAGGAGGAGCTTTTCCCAAGTCTTTCCAATATTGATGATATGAGAGCCATCATGGCGGCGTTTGAAGACGTACTGTTCCATTTGGAAATTCATGTTGGTGCTGCCGTTGTGGGTCTCGCAAGCAAGCATCTTGAGAGCATCTTCTTCGGTAAGAGCGAAAAGTCCGATGTTGGACGACATTTTGTCAGGCTATGACTGATAAACCAGGTATCCTGTAACTGAGAATTAGCAACATGGAAACAGAATGAACAAGTAACGCTCGGAACACAACCGGGATAATGCCAAACAATGAGATACAAAATCTTTATCAACGACCAACACGTCCCATTGAAACATCTGCTTTCGGATTGGCAGTCATTGTCTGGAGTTCAGACATACAGTCATTGATTTGGGTTTGAAGCTGATGAAGACGGGAAGTATTGATCAAACGAAGAACCCTTACAGCGTCATCAACAGCTTCACTCCCAGTGGGCATCACTCCAGTTGGGACATCTTTCAAAGTCAAAAATGTTTCTTTCTCACTCGATGGATTGGATGTCATTCTAAAAATCACTGTAGACTGCAAACAAAATATAAGGTAAACAAGGATCGAGAACCCTGTGGATGATCCAGTATCTATACATTATTTAATCATTCTTCATCTGTTATAGACATCTTAGCTTTTTTGCAAAATTTCTCCCGCTTAATTTCTAGGGAGTCACATCTTGGACGCTTCATCAAAGGAATGTGATTCTAAAAATACCCAAGTGATGAAAGCCTATTTTTCAAAAATTACCTTTCTGGACTGGGCACCGAGTATATGAGTATCCATGTTCTCTGCATGATCAAAATCAAATCCAAAAGTACCAAATTCATTCAGCATCTGCCGCACAATGGAGGCTTGAGTTTCAAGTTGACACCATTTGATCTGCAATTGTTGGAAGACTTTCTGCAAAACTTCACGATTGACACATGATGTCCAACCGAACAAGCCATCGGAATACGTAGCGTCGAAGAAACACAGAGGCAGGTCTTTTGCCATAGCATATTGAGGTTTCGCTGGGCATCGATTCACATCCAAAAGCTCCGATATTACATTTGGTGTTTCCCTTTCAAGACCAATTTCGTAGAGAATAGCAACAATACATCGAATCTGATGCCACAAAAACCCTGAACTCCGAATCTTCAATTGGAACATTTGATACGGACCAGATTCATTGTTGATGGAAGAGATCTGGACTTCATACAAATCGCGTTCATAGGATGAATTCAATCGCGCGTTGTTCATGTCGATGACGCAGAAGTTCCGGAAATCATGGTGACCAACCAGTAAACTAGCGGCTAACTGCATGGCTTCTATATTCAAACGACCTTTGGGGAAGAGGTAAATGTATGCCCGCGATGTACACTCAAATCGAGCATTAAAGTCAGGTTTGGTAGGAGACCAGGCAAGAACGCGGACATCAGGAGGCAGTACTTGGTTCAAAATCCGGTCGTAAGGCAACTCACTAGTTGTAGAAACGCGATTAGCACCACTCGAGCCCTCAGGCCAATAAACGCCTTCGCCATTGATGTCAGTCGACCTAACGGTCACTGAGCCAATTTGACGAAATCCAGATACTCCTTTATCGGTACGACCACAGCGAGACCACATAGCTATTTCGCGGTTTTCAATCAATTTGGTCTTCTCCAGGGCTTCAAGAATGACCTAAAGACCAAGATTCATATATGAAACTTGTTCGAAAACAAACCTCCTCAATAGTGTTCTTTGTATTTTCCTGAGTGACAAGTCCATCATAATTCCATCCTAGGTATAAAAACATTAGTGCAATTCGTCTTCTAGGGTATCGAGAAAAGTCGAATTCTTTCTTTTTCTTCTTCTAAAAAGTGCTCATCACCAGAGAAACAGACGTAAACTACAAAAACTCACAGTTGAAGTCGATGGGCTAGAATCCATATTATCGTTAGTGTTTCCATTAGAATTTGTAGATAATTCATTACGTAGTTGGTCCATCTGGAGAAAAAGAAAAGAATTTTACAGAAAAATACAAAAACACGGAAGAAATCAACAAATAAGCCTGCATTCTAGCGAGAGGGTATGCGAGATAGGCCGCGAACAACTCCGAGCAGAACACGAAACGATATTCGTTGCGAGAACCAGGGAAACCGGCTCGTTTGCCTTCGTTCTTTTCTCTCACAATTCAGCTATACCTACTTTTTCGTTAATTTTCTTTATTATTCATATATTTTTTTCCACAAATTATCTATAAAATCACGAAAAAGTACAATTAATAACACTCTTTAGCAATACATTCATGACAATGACCAGATTTCGATTTCATTGTTGAGATCAAATCGTCTAGTAACGCCTTGGAATCCCCGTTAAACTTGATCCAGTTTGCTTTATGAGCATTGTAGTCATCAACAGAAGCTTTTAGGATTTCTACAAGGTTGCTTGGGATACAATTCATCTTTTTAGACACCGTATAAGCTACATTCCGAACTTGAGCATCATCATCCATCTCGCAAATCCTCGTTATCACTTCCACCGCGATTTCATTTATCCCTTCAATATCCGCTACTTTTTCAATTCCTTGCAAAACAAATATCCTAATATCCCTATCTGTTCTTGCATCAAAAATTTTCATTGCATTTTTAGTCAAAAAAACCGGATGATTCTTACTTAGGTACCTTGTTGCATCCTTAGCCAGGAACAAATCCTCATCTTGAAAAACTTTTTCCAAAATTTTTCCTTCTAAATCATCCAATCCAATATCTCTTTCTAAATTACCATTTTCAAACAATTCCAAAATTAATAATCCAGCTCCAAAACTTGTCAAATCCTTGGAATTTAAAAATTCTTTTGTTTTTTTATTAAAATATTTTTCTTTTCCACAAATTTCCACAATACTTGTCTTCAGAACACTATGTGGAAATCTCCTAAGTCTTTCAGTCACTTCTTCCAGGACCAGATTTAGGATATCCGGATCTTCGACATACCTACTGACAAGATCGAAAAAAATATTTAGACCTTCTGATGAGCAATTTTTCGGAAATTTAATTTTCGATTTTAAATTAATTAAAACATTACAAATTTCATTTGTATTTTTAAAAACTTCTTCCAGAAACGGCAATTGATAATCAATTTCATCCCCAGAAATACGTTCCATTAACTTGTAAATTTCTTTTTTTTCTTCATTTCTTATGTCTTCTTTCATGACCATTTCCATCACTTTAAATAAAACTTGCATTTTCGTATATCTGTCTTCAAATCTGTTAATAACATTTGTCAAATTTTCCACTGTCGTAAAATTAATAAATCTAAAAAAAACCATTATAAAAATAATAAAAATGCGAAAATGAAGGTTGTTACGAAATTGTCTCAAAACGAATATCAGGGATCCCACGAAAACTACAGTAACCTATATGTTATTTAACATGACAGTTATTTCGTAATTGTTATCATGCAATCAAAGAACTCGTCAAAGACAAACTCCATTACTCGTTCTAAAAAGTACAAATTTTAAAATCTCATATCATAAAAAAGCGAAAATGAAGGTTGTTACGAAATTGTCTCAACGCGAATATCAGGGATCCCACGAAAACTACAGTAACCTATATGTTATTTTACATGACAGTTATTTCGTAATTGTTAGTATACAATCAGAGATTTCGCCAAAAACGGGTTCCATTATTCGTAATTTAAAAAACTTACATAAGATATCCAGCGAGGTGGCAAATATTGCCTTCTGCTCGCTCAAGTTGTTCAATTTTTTCTAATAATTTCAATGAATATTTCTTCCCAACAATATTTCTCAATTCCGGTCCCAATATAACTCTCGCCAAACCATCTAGAATCAATCCATTTTCACAAGATATCATTGCCTCTATTAATTTTTCTATTTTATCTTCTTCTCTCGTTACAGTAAGCAAACTTGCAAGAAAATGTTCCAATTCTTTTCTACAGAAGAGATTACATTTCTCATCTTTCAACTGATCCAAGCAAATATCAATGTAAATCACTGCAAAATTAATAAATTTAAAAATACAGAATTTCGAAAATAATAAATCTCAAAATTTAAGTTTTAAAAAAATATAAAATTTCGAAAATAAAAATAAATTCTAAAAATATAAAATTTCGAAAATAAAAATAAATTCTAAAAATATAAAATTTCGAAAATTTAAATTTAAAAAATGCAAAATTCCAAAAATTCAAATTCTAAAAATGTAAAATTTTGAAAATTTAAATTTTAAAAAATGTAAAATTTTAAACTTACATTTTTTTTCTTCTGAAATTAATCCGTTATCCAGCATTTTCCTTAAAAAAATAAAATAAATTTGTTTTGCTGTGCTTGTTTTCGAGCAATCATTATCCTCATAAGCATTCAGAATCCTCTCAATCAACCTCATATCCATCTTTTTCAATCCATTATCAGCCACCTGTAACCCTAAGGCAACAAGGAGATCAAATCCTTTTTCATTCTTTTTTTCTTCAATCACTTTAAAAATTTGATTTAAGCTATTTTCAGAAGGAAAATAATACTTAGCCAAAGCTTCTATAAATTCAAAATCAGCATCAGGATCATCCGACGAGAAATCAGCAATTTCATACAACAATTCAAGACTTTCCGAACTCATCTAAAAATCAAAAAAATTCAAAAAGTATAAAAAACTTTAAAAAACTAAAAAATTAAAAATATAAAAAATCAAAAAAAATATAAAATACAAAAATTTAAAAAGTATAAAAAGTATAAAAAATTTTAAAAAATTTAAAAAAAAACAAAAATAAAAAAAATAAAAATTTAAAAAGTATAAAAAACTTTAAAATATGTTCAAAATGCAAAAAAAAATAAAAGTTCTCAAAAATATAACTACAGTAGTAAACTGCCACAGTATGAAATAGGAATTTTTAATAAAATTTATCAAAAACTCAACAAAAAACTTCCATCAAAAATTACTTTTTCTTATTTTTCGCTCCTCCAGATTTGAATCCTTTTTTCGGTTTTGATTCCTTTCGTTTCCCAACGTTTCTTTTGGCTTTTTGCTTCTGTGTCCATCTACCTTTCGAATTTTTGTTTTTTTGCGTTTTATGTCTATTTTTGGCTCCAAACTTTTTAGGCAAAAATTTCGCTCCATCCTTTCTCATTTCGTTTTTCGTCGCTTCTACGTCCTGATTCATTTCTTTTTTAGGATTCTTGACCATTTCTGCTCTTTTCTTTTTTATATTCAAAGCCACATGATTCTCAATCGAAAACTCTACTATCGGTCTCTAAAAAGTACAAAATACTACAAAAAATCTTTTAAAAACTCACTTTTTCATCTGTAAAAAGTTTAGGATTATTATTCATCGTCTTCAAACAAGCCAAGGCATCCTTATGTTCCGAAAACTCCACAAATCCAAAACCTTTCGACTTGCCCAAAATAGGTTTCCCCTTCGAGTCCACTCCCATCTTGTTTCTCATGATCCTGGACTCAACAATACGGGCTTTCTGGTTGTGACAGGATTCCAAGCACACTTTTCTCAAATCCTCGTCTCTATAGGAGAACGGAATGTTGTGGATCACCAACCGAGTTGGAGAAACAAACATCGTCGTCAATTTAAGTTTATTTTTCACCTGTTGAAGCAAAGATGCCCTTTTTTTCTCATCATGTGGAGACATGTTATTCGCAGCCGGTGTTCCTGGACGGATCAAGGACACTCTGAGTAGGTAGAGATTCCGTTTATCAGAAGGTTGTTTTTCCGGTTTTTTGAACTTCTCAGCATCGGTTTTAGGGACAGCACGATGGCCTCTAATCTTAGAGCCGTAAATAATCAAACCATCTGACTCAATCAATTCCAGAACCTTGTCGGCGACGGACTTTTCTTTAAAATGAACGAATCCAGTTCCAGTAGAGTGTTCTGTACCTTTGAATTTGCAGAGAATAGCCAACGACACTTCGCCAAACTTGGACATTTCTTCTTTCAGTTCGTCATCATCCAATTCGAAAGGGAGATTTCTGAAAGCTGATGATTACAAGAGAAAGAAATAAAAACTGACTTTAGAAACACCACTCTGCCTTCAGCAACAGCTGTATCTGGTTTTCTTTCTTTTGGAGTCTGGAGATTCTTTTTTTGCTTCTTATTTGGAGGCCCGTCTTCATCGGCATCTTCTTCACCGTCGGATTCCTCGTCTTCTTCGTCACTCTCGTTTTCTTGTTTGATAGTAGGTTTTTCATCTTCGTCAGTGTCGTCATCACTTTCAACCAAGTCTTCAAATTCCGGAAGCGGTCCTGTGGGTTCAGATTTCGTCTTGGTTTCTTTCTTAGTGTCCGATTCTGATTCTTCATCTTCTTCACTGTCTGTGAAGTCGATTTCTGTGTCTTCGTCGCTGGATTGAGGAATGTTGTCTTCATCTGAATCCGAGGACACCTCTTCCTTGGGTTTTTTAAGCTTCTCCTTGGCTGACAATATATAAATTATCACTTTAAATTAACCACAACGTACCTTCATATTGCTTCGTGACGTAGGTGTCTTTGTCCAAAGCAAGAGCGACGGTTATTTTCCTTTTTTTGAATTCGGATCCGTTGAGTTCCTTCAGAGCCTTCATGGCGTCGCTTCTGGAGACGAACTGGACAAACGCGAATGGAGCAAATCCGTCTTTCTTGATCTTACTGGGGATTTGCACGATCTCCTTCAGCTTACCGTACTTGGAAAACATCGTCTGGAGTTCTTCTCTTTTTGTCTAAAATTACGAAATTATATAAAACTTTTAAAAATTTTAAAATTACGTAATCGTCCAGATTCCTGACCACCAGTCTCCATTCCTTGATTCCGGCAGTGTGTTCCTTGTGTTTCGGACCGTAATTCTGCTTCAGAGGCTTCGGCTTGACTTCTGAGGATTCCCGGACTTCTTCGTTCCTCGTCTGCTGTCGATTGTCGAAGTCATTCTGATCAGAATTGATTTCACGAGAGAAATACCGACCTCTGCCAAATCCAGGATGACGTTTGGGAGGAAAATTACGATTCTGAACGCTCATAATCAAAGTACAAGCGAAAAAGTGAAAATTTCAAGTCGAACCAAAATTGAGGAATGAAATTTTCGCGACGGGATTCCATTTGATCAAAAATCTCATATGTTCCAGTTTTCTCGATTTTTCTGTTTTGTCAATTTTTATATTTTAAATTTCTTAATTTTTATTCGTTTTTTTGTTATTATTGAAGTATGGCAAAATATTAAGAATCTGAAAGCGGAATGAGATTAAGAAAGGAAGTTTTCGCTGCGGAATTTCAATTTGTAGAATAATTTTCATATATCCGTGTTTTCCTCAATTTTCGCATTTTAAAATTCCTATTTTTTATTCATTTTTTGTTATTATTCAAGTATAGGTACGAGTTTTTCAAATTGAAAAATGAAATTTTCATGACGGGATTCAATTTACGAAATGTTTTCATATATCCGTTTTTTTATTTTTATTTTTTTTCAATTTTTTCGTTTTAAAATTCTTAATTATTGTTTTTTTGTAACTATCGGTATATATATGAAGAAGTAAGATATTTAAGTAGAATATTGAAATTTTCGTCGCGAGATTCCGTTTAAAACTTTTTATTTATTTTATTTTTATTTATTTTTATTTGTTTTTATATTCATTTGTTGTTAATTATGTTGATAACTTGATTTGATGTGATTGCAGATGTGTCGAATGTGGGAGCGCATCCGTTATGGAGTCAGATGGAAACCAGTTGAGCGTTTCGCCCTCGCAGTGAGAGCTATGGACCTGAAAGACGTCAATTCCGTCCACGTTTCCCTGGATCCGTTCCATCCCAGCACTAACTCCCTAAGGTACTTCTGGCACGCCGTTACAAGTACGAAAGTGAAAATGACAAATCCGAAGCTGAAGCTCACAACGGAAATCCGGAACGACGGAAAAGAACCTTTTTTCGTCGCTGATTTGGGTTTGTTTCGTCATTCGTATGTAGGTTACTGTATGATTCGTGTTTCCAGCGGATAAGAGGCGATTGATCTTCAAGACCGCCGGGATGGAGCCGATGGACGTCGTGATGCGATTCAACAAGCTCACAGGCAACCCTGAACTGGGCAACACGGGCATGAGGACACCTCCCCCAACGTGATGCTCTGAAATCAGTTGTTGATTTGTCTATAGAACTAGATAAAAATGGCAAAGTTTATTTCATAGTAGGTCAAACCACCCGTCGCTTTTGCGCTCCGGATTATTTACAGAAATGTTTTATTTTTGAGATCTAAGCACCAGGAACGACCTTCTTTGGAGATACTTGGACAATTCTGCAGTCGTTTTTGGTCTTGTTAGGGAAAAGTTTGTTTTTTAACTTTCCATAAAGGTTGAAAACGGCCGGCATCACGAAGAGCCCGTGGATCAGTCCCAGGAGGATACAGAGACTCATGGATTTCACGAAGACTTCAGACATGTACAAACTGACGAAAAGTAAAGATAAAACACATAGAATTGTGGAGAATCCGGCTTGAATGACTGGGAACCCTACGGCAGCGAGGGTGTGGTGGAGTCTGCTGGGGATGGATAAGTCGGATTTCTGGGGGGTTAAACCGGTTCTGAAGTAGTGGAAGGCTATGTGGGCCGGAATGTCGACGGAGAAGCCGATGGACATCACTGCCGCCGCCATCATTATGGGGTCCTGACTGATGCCCCAGAAGTGCAGCAATCCGAAGATCCCCAAACAGATACTGCAGATGGTTAAAGAAGCGACGACGACGGTGAAGAAGTCAAACATGAAGAGGAAACAAGCCAGACCCATGCAGACTAACGTGGCTAAAGCGGATTGGAAGGTTACTGTAGGGATGACCTCTATCAAGTCCATGAACATGGCGTCGTCGAAGTACACGGTGGCGTTGAATTCGGGGTATTTGTCGGCTTCTTTTCTCCAGATTTTGAGCAACTTCGATCTCTGACGCCAGCTCTTCAGAATCTGTCCCTCGAACCCGACGTTGAAGAAGAACTTTTCTAGTTTTTTGGGATTTTCTGTGGTTTTCAGAAATCCCTTCCAGAAACTGTATTCCGGCCATTCCAAGAAGTCCTCCAAATCGTCGGCGTCGAACGGCCTGGTGGAGTTGTCTTCATCTAAGGAGGACTTGTACTCCTGGTAATCCCTCATGAAGTACTTCGTGGCTTCTGGTCCGATGTTTCCTTCAATTGCTTCGAAATCAGCAACGAATTTGTCCAACTTTTCAATCCTGGAGACATCCGTCAGATTCCCTGGATTGTTGACGATCACGAAGACCGAAGTGAAGTGAGGAATCACGTAATCCGTCCTCAGGGCATCTGCTTCAAGCATAACGGAGTCTTTCAGGAAGAACTTCCGACTCGATAGGTCGACTCCCAGATGTGTCACTCCCTGAAAATTCAGAATTATTTTAAGATAGCATTATTACAAAAATCATATATAAATTTCCGCGAAGTTGTCCCGAAACAGATTTCTAGAATGTTTGTTATAAAAACTAAAAACAAGAATTTCCTGAGAAACTGTCTCGATGCGAATTTCTAGGATTTTTAGAGAATTTTAGGATTGTTGTAAAAAATAAAAAGAACGCGAGTGGGAACAGGGCGAGTCCTTTTTGTAGCATTGCCAAATTTACCATTTTTTTACTTATACTCGCTCTTGCGCGGGAATTCAAAAATCCCAAAAAAAGCATTATTTTTGAAATTCTATTTGTATTAATGAATAAAAATCTTACATAAGTTGAAACAGCCAAATATCCAGCAAATGCCACAATAACGCCGAGGGAGACCCAAACGTTCGACAAAACGTTGATGTAAGTGTCGAGGAACCGATAACAGACGTTTTTACTGGCAGCCACCAAGGTCGAAATTTTCTCTGGGTGTTCTGATTTTTGGGATTCCGACCTCATTTCTCGTCGTCCAGTAAGAGCCATCACAGCGGCATACAGGGTTACTGTAATTTGACGAGGAATTAGATGTGTAATTTTCGAAAAAAAGACATTACATACAACTACAAATATACATGCAAGTCTACACACATACATAAATATTGATATATACATGTGCATATATAAATGTTCATATATGCATATATGAAACTATATATATAAACATGTATGTGAAAATACATATGGATATATGGAAATGCATATATAAAAGTATGTATATAAATATGTATATAAAGATATATATGAATATTGATATATAAATATGTATATAAAGATATATATGAATATTGATATATAAATATGCATGTAAAGATATGTATATATCCATATTGATATATGAATATGCATGTAAAGATATATATGAATATATGGAAATGCATATGTATGAATATTGATATATGAATATGCACATATAAAGACGTATATATGGGGATATATGAACGTTGATATATGAAGGTACATGAATGGACGTGGATATATAAATATAGATATGCATATTAATATGTACGTGTTTTTTAATCTCAACTTACCACTGAAAACAGTGTCGACGAAGATGCTGAAGGCGTTGGTGGCGCAGAATAATCTGACTTCTGGCGGCGAAGTCACGGCTCCTACCATGAAGGCGAGGATGTTCGTCAAAGCGGAGATGGTGATGGAAGGTCCGGCTTCTGCGAGGACTTCTCCGATTCTGTACTCGATGGAATCGACTGTTTTCGGGTGTTTTTTTAGGTTTGAGACGACTCTTTGCCAGGCATGCATCATGAGGAACGCGTCGTCCACGCCAATGGCCAGGATCAGGAAGGGAGTCACCAGGATGATCGGCCCGAATCTCACCCCCGCGAAGAACATCAACCCGAAAGCGGCACCACAAGACATGAACGGAACAATGCACGCCACAACTGCAGTCACGATCTGGAAAAGGTGTTCGTCAAAGGTAATATTGTTTTTTTTAGGGTTATCTTTTTCGTCATTATTCCCAAAACTCTCTTCGAAAAGAGTGTGTAAAAATTTGTTTTATATATTCTTTTTTTGGAGAGCAGCAGTTGGATTATTTTTCTCTGTCCGTCTCCAAAAAAAGAGTGTGTGAAAAAAGTTTTACGTGTTCTTTTTGAAGAGAGTTTTGGGAATAATGATAAAAAAGATAATAACCCTAGTTTTTTTAACTTTTTTGTACAAAAAAAATCATTATTTCAAGATGGGCGTCTGTCGCTAGGGGTCATACCACCGTGAGCGCACGCCATCCCGTCCGATCTGGCAAGTTAAGCGCGGTAGGGCTTGGTTAGTACTTGGATCGGAGACGTCCTGGGAATCCCGAGTGCTCCTAACTTTTTCGACTTGTTGAATTAAAAAAATACAGAACAGTTGGGAAAAAAGCGGGAGAATGGTAATTTGCTCTGAGAGATAATGGAAAAATGCCAATTTTGAGTTTTTTATTTTTGGGATTTTGCGAAATAACTGACCTTGAGCCACGATGCTTGGCCAACCAGAGCCGCACTCATCAGGGTCGTGACCGTCGTGAAGACCACCATGATCCCGAACCCGACGATCAGGAACGGCTGCAGCTTCAGTCCTCCTCTCTGGATCTCCTTCTGGACGTAGGAAGTCGACAAAGTCAGAATCTCCAGCTTTTCACTTCTGTATTCCCTGAAATTTAACTTTTAATGATTTTAAAATTAATTTTACTTGCTTTGTGAAAAATTCTCCCACAGCGATTTCGTATTTTTTAACATCTTCGTCGATCCAATTTTCGCTTTTTTCAGCTCGGAATTGAAGAAGGATCATTTTTACGAATTTCAGATTTGTGATGACGGTCTGATTACTGTCGATTATGTCTTCTAACTCGGATTCTGAATATTTTTCGACTCCGAAGAAATTCGGTTGAAGACTGAACCTTCTTCCGAACATGGATGTCACCGGATAATTCAGCGAAATCCGGCTGATCGGGGTGATTTTTTGGATTTTCCATCCATTCTGAAAAAATTAAAATAAAAAAATCTTCAAAATTCCAAAATTTCTAAAATTAGAAAAAATTTAAAAATTAAAACAAAAAAATTTCGAAATTCCAAAATTTCTAAAATTAAAACAAAATAATTTCGAAATTTCTAAAATCGAAACAAAAAAATCTTTAAAATTCCGAAATTTTAAGAATTAAAAAATCTTTGAAATTTGGAAATTTAAATTTAAAAAATCTTTTACTCCAAAAAAACAAAAAAATTTAAATGAAAAATAAAAAAGTGAAGAATTTAAATAATAGTTTTTAATTTTTGTCCTGACACGAATGATGTTTTTTGATGAATCATGAATTTTTTTGTCTACTCGGTTTCATCCGTTTTCGTTCTTTCACTAAATGTAAAAAACCAAAATCAAAAATCAATATTGAAAGAATTATAATTATTTTTCCTGTCAGGACCGAATTTAACAACTTGATCTGCTCTTTTGGATGTTTTTATTTAAGAAAATAATTAAATCATTCATTTCTGGTCCTGACACGAAAATTGTTAAAAGTTACTAACACTATTTTAAATTGCTTCTGAATTCTTTTTAAATTTTATTTTTTTATTAATATCGAAAATTAAAAAAGTCGTTTTTCCTGTCAGGACCGAATTTAACAGTTTGACCTGCTCCTTTGAATATTTTTATTTAGAAAACAAACTAAATTCTTCAATTTTGGTCCTGACACGAATAATTTTTTCAAAGGCTTCTGAAACTTTTTAATTTTCTATTTTTCTGTTTTCATATTTTTAATATAAAAAATAAAAGATGAAAATCAAAAAATAAATCCAGTTTTCTTGCCAGGACCGAAATTTAGAAACTTAATTTGTCTCCTTGAACTCCTCCAACTTGTCCACTTACGTAAAATTGTCTGACAGGTTCGTTGTAGAGACAAAATCCATAACAAAATTCGTCGAATGTTTCGTTTTTTTTCTTTTTTAAATTGTACATTGAGAAATTGCTGCTGACGAAATCAATGACCTATAATCATTTGTATCAAATTATCCCTGAGGCAAAAAACGATCAATTTTAAGAAATTTTAAATTTTATTTAATAATTTTTTATTTTTTTAAATTTAAAAAAATTTCTTTAAAAAATTTTAAATTTTATTCAATAACTTTTTATTTTTAATTTAATTTTTTTTGAAAAATTTTAAATTTTATTTAAGAATTTTGAATTTTTTTATTTTTATTTTATTTAAGAATTTTTTATTTTTTTTTTAACTTAAAATTTAATTTTTTAAAATTCTTCGAAAATTAAAAAATCGATTTTGGGATTGAGTCATTTTACTTCAAAATTGACGAATTTTAAATGAAATCAAAAATGATTCAAAAAATAGAAATTCGTCCTTCAAACTTGAATAAAAATTTTTGGAAAAATTTTCAAAGAAAATTGACCAAAAAGAATGTGGTTTGAATTTTCGACGTTAGAAATAAAATCATTATCGTCAAAAAAAAATACTTTATCACAAAATACAAAAAACTTGTCTCAACACGAAATCTAGAAATTTCCGGGTAAGACCAAAAATTACGAAATTTCATATTTATTTTTTAAAAATTAAAAAATCATTTTTTTTTCATAAATTTGTCTCAAAACGAATTTTTTTAACTTTCCAATCGAGACCAAAAATTTCGAAATTTCATATTTACTTAATTTTTAAAAATTAAAAAATCATTTTTTATTTAAAAAAATAAATTTGTCTCAAAAAATTTCTAAAACTTTCAAGATTAAACCGGAAATTACGAAATTTCATATTTACGTGATTCATGAAAGTTCAGAAATCATGTTTTTGTAAAAAAACAATTTTTTGTCACAAAATTGTCTCAAAACGAAATTTTAAAACTTTCCAGATAAGATCGAAAATTACGAAACTCAATGTTTATACGATTCTGAAAAGTCCAAAAATCGTCTCAAAAGTTCGAAAAAATTGTTTCAAAACGAAATTTTCCAAACAAGACCAAAAATTCCGAAATTCAATGTTTTTTATTATTTAAAATTGTTTTAAAATTATTTTTAGTAAAAAATTATAAATTTCGAAAATAGCTAAAATTGAATAATTTTTATTTAAAAATTATTAATTTCGAAAATAGTTAAAATTGGATAATTTTTTATTTAAAAATTATAAATTTCGAAAAAAACTAAAATTAAGTAACTTTTTATTTAAAAATTTTTAATTTCGAAAATAGCTAAAATTGGATAATTTTTTATTCAAAAAGTATAAATTTCGAAAATAGTTAAAATTAAGTAACTTTTTATTTAAAAATTTTTAATTTCGAAAATAGTTAAAATTGGATAATTTTTGACTTACTTTTACAGTTTCTTTCAAGTACTCGTCCCTCAGCAGTGTCCCGTTGTCCTTGGCCAGGACCATCATGAAAAGTCGGATTCCCTGGCCAGAATGATCGAAAAATTCTTCATAAATTTCATGTTCAAATCTGGATCTAGCTCCTTGAGGAGTATATCCCGTCAAATCACTTTTTTTTCTAAAAAAATTAAAAAATTAAAAAATCTTTAAAATTAAAAATTTTCAGAAAATACAAAATTTAAAAAAAATTAAAATTTTAAATAAAAAAAATAAAAAACTCTAAATTTAAAAGAAAATAAAAAACTTTAAATTTAAAAAAAAATAAAAAAATTTTAAATTTAAATAATTTTAAAAATTAAAAATTTGGAAACTTTTTTCTCACCACGAAAATTTAAAACTTACGGTGTATGTTTGATTTTAATTGTCCCGATAATGGTTAATGCTGTGCAAAAAACTATAACTGGAATGGAATATTTGGCTACAAATCTCCCCAAAGATCTGTAAAATTTATGAACACCTCGAACAAAAAAAGTTTCATTTTCGTTTTCTGTCAAAAATTCCGTTCTCGAATCTCCAGAATCTCTGTCCATCTGAATTCTGAAAAAATAAATTATTAAAAAAAATAAAAATAATTTTATCACAAAAAAATAAAAATTATTTAAAAAAAATAAAAATAATTCTAAAAAAAAATAAAAATTATTCAAAAAAAAATAAAAATTATTCAAAAAAAAATAAAAATTATTTTAAAAAAATTAAAATTATTTAAAAAAATTAAAATAACTTTTAAAAAAAATTAAAATTATTTAAAAAAATTAAAATTATCCAAAAAATTAAAAATAATAAAAAAACTAAAATTTCTTTTAAAAAATAAATTTAAAAAAAAAATTTCTTTTAAGACCTCAAAAAATTTCACAACTAAATAAAATTAAAAAACCTAAAGTTTAAAAAGTAGAAACTCGTCAAAACAACCCTGGAACTCGTCAAACTGCTTCCAATCGAACCAATTCAGGTCGGCCTTCGGGGAAGGCGATCTTGCGTAACACGTTCCAGAAATCAAAAATCAAGGCAAAAACTAAAACATCTTTAAAATTTCACATTTATTTAGGCTCATCGACCAAAAGAAATTATTTCTTCAATATAAACAGAAAAGTTTCGTTTTCAATCATTTCGTAGTCTGTACTTTTCTCCAAAAACGAGAAAAGGGCGTGATTATCGAAATTTCCCATCTCATTTGTTCAGGTAAACCGTCTCATTTCTTTTCTGAACAACAGTTCCTGGTTTTTGTTGAGCATCTGGATGTTTATCAAGTTCCGGAGGACATGTAGAAATAGGACTTTCATGAAGAACTTGTCTAAGATCATAGAAAATTTCCTTATCTTCTGGAGTCACAAATGACACAGCTTTTCCACTTTTTCCTGCACGACCAGTTCTACCAATTCTATGAGTGTAATCTTCAATATTCTTAGCCATATCATAATTCAAAACAAGTCTCACGTCCTTGATATCAATACCACGACCAGCAACATCAGTAGCCACAAGAATATCAGCCTCTCCATTTTTCAACGAATCTAACGCATATTTACGAACATCTTGACCTTTTCCACCATGAAGAACAATCGGTTTAAAACCAAGTTTTTTCAGCGATTGACCCAAAAGATCCGCACCCTAAAAATTCAATTATTATAAAACTCAAAAACAGATCTTGCGAAATTCTTTTAGAACAAATTCTTAGAAACATTAGTAAAACAACTACGAAAAAAGAACAAGAAAGAACATCACGAGTTTATGTTACTAATAAATCACTAGAACTGTTATTTTTAACTTTCATTCTGAGCAAGAATTCAAAAATTGGAATCCCACTAAAAAGACGCTTTACTGTAATAAAAAACATTGTTACAAACTTATCTAAATATAAATTTAAAATTACTTTAGAATTATCGCAAAAAGTAATTAATTTCAATTGCAATTTACCAAATTTATCATTTTTCTATTTTCTTACAACATTCACTCTTTGTAAAAATTCAAAAATTCATACAGTAGAACCTTCTTAAACACAACCCAAAGAAACAAGAGAAATATTGCTTTTATATATGGATCGCGATTATCAAGGGTGCATTTAAGGAAGTTCCACTGTATTAAATTTCCCCAATTATAATCCTAATCCTAAAATAACAAAAAAACTGACCTTCTTCTGATTAACAAAAATAATTATTGGAGGATTTGGATTCTGTTCCAATACCGTCAACAACATCTTTCTCTTTTTCTCTTCCGTAACCATATAGACAACTTGTTCAACTCTCGATGTAGGCTTTCCTGCAGTACCAATATTAACAACAGCAGGTCTTCTCAAATACTGTCTAGCAAGTCTTTCAACAGGAGGAGACATTGTAGCTGTAAACATAACTGTCTGTCTATATTTCATTTTAGTGTTAAAATTTTGAAGCAATTTATCCGCATCTTCTGCATCATCCGTATCTGGTTTCAAATTAGTTACCGGAATATATTCCAGAATACTGTTCACATCCTGTTCAAATCCCATATCCAACATTCTATCAGCTTCATCCATAATCACATAAGAACAGCTATTCAGCGAAATATATCTATTATCCAAAATATCCAGTAAACGACCAGGAGTGGCAATAATAATCTGAAAATTAAATCATTATATGACAAAAATCCAAAATTCAAATTTTTAAAGAATTATTTCAATCCAAATTCCTAGAAATTAAACAAACCTACAATCCCGACTACATATAATAATCCCACAATCTTACAAAACCCCTTCTCTTAGATACATAAAATTCAAAATCAGGATCACATGAAATACAAAACCTATCCATTCTCAAAAGCTAACGATAAAATCCCCAATAAATAACCCAAAAAATCACAACATTATCACCTCAAAAAAATAAATTATTTCTTTCATAACAAATTCCAAACTTACATCCACTCCTTTCCTCATCAATAATGCCGTTTCTTCTCTACTCGTTCCACCAATAACACTCACAGCTCTAATTCCCAATTTATCTCCAAATTTCTTACATTCTTCTTCAATCTGCAATGCCAATTCTCTCGTCGGAGCCATAATAACTGCATACGGTCCAGATTCAAAATCCCCAACAGCCGGTTTCGGAAGTTGATGAATCCAAACAAGTAACGGAATCAAAAACGCAGCTGTTTTACCCGATCCAGTTTCTGCTACTCCAATAATATCCCTATTCTGAAGACCAATAGGTATTGCTTGTCGTTGAATCGGTGTTGGATCCTTATATCCAATTCCCAAAATAGTATCATGTACATCTTTCGGAAGATTCGCTTCTTCCCAATTCCTCAAAGGATTAGGTATTCTACCACCCTTAATAGTAATATTAAAATCTTCTCTAAAAATTCTCCAATCTCTCGGTTGCATTTCTTCCAAAGTCTTCTTCGACCAATGACGATTATCATATGCTTCTTGTTTTTCTTTTTTTGCTATGTTCTCTTGTCTATCTTCTTCTTTCTGTTTTTCTTCTTTCGTTCTTCTTTTTTCTAATATTTCATTATAAAATTCTGAATTTGCTTTTCTCTGACTATTCATATCAACTCCAGCCAGTGATCCTCTTCCAAAAAATTGGATTTGATGTCGTTCTTCATACAACTTATCGTAATCTTTAGAAGTATCATCTGTTTCATCCCAATCAAACACAAATTTTCTTTCATGAAGTTTCCTCGATCGTTTTCTTTTTTCTTTTTCTTTCCCAAGATATCTCGATTTTATCGCTTCCGACATTAATTTTTCTTTTTCATCTTGTTCTTTTTGTTTTTTTCTCGATTCTCTATCATGTTTATCCTTTGGTGATCGTGATCTACTTCTACTTCTTTTCCTATGTCTTCTATTATGATGTCTTTCTTGTTCTCTTTTTTCTCTTTCTTCTTTTTTAGCTGCTTCTAGCATTCTTTTTCGACTTTCTTCTACTTCCTTAAGTCTCGCTTTTTCGGCTGCTTCTTTTTCTTCTTGTTCCTTTTTAGCCAATGCTTCTCGTTGAGCTTTAGAAAGGAAAACAGGTTTAGAAAGTTCTGCTTCTTGTTGTTTTTTCATTGCCAACAAGGCATCAAGAGACAATGGTTCTTTTTTGACTTTCATGTCGGCCATTTTCCTAAAAATAATTTAAAATAAAAAAAATAAATTTAAAAAAGTAATAAACGGATATAACCGTGATTTTTCTCACACAAAGGAAGTATGAAATACATCTTTAACAACTTAACAACAAAGTACCGTAATTTCAATTATTCTTCCATCTGAATGTCACCGAGATTGACGTCAGCCGGTAGTCCTATGTCTTCTTCGCTTCTGATTAGGAGACTTATGACAGCTTCTAGTGGATTATCCTGATCCAAAAGTTGCATCATCGGTCCGTTTGGACCGACAATTCCCACAGCACTACTTCCAGCACCCATCTCGTCATCGACTTGAAGACGTTTCTGAATTTTGTGATATTCTCTCAAAACCGGATAAACAGAAGAATTACGAAGAGTCTCTCTTCCTTGACGAGAATCACAAAGCTTATACAGGATGTCAAGAATACAGGCTTCTGCGTCATCGTCAACAACAGCCACTCCATCGTAATACTGCAAAGAAATAGGAAGTTTATCCATTTCTTCATCAGAAAGTTCGTAATCTTTAGACATAAGTGGCTCCAGAACGGCCGTCAAAAATTCCGGCTTGGACAGCAGATTCGGATGCAGACCTGGGAGAATTTCGTAATTTTCATATATCAAAAAAAACTTACGGGTGTCGATGGCCAAATTTCTCAACAAAGACAAGGCCGTAACTCGGGACAGACGATTGTCGTTCAAGGATCCACAAAGAGGAAGAAACTTATCCAAGTGATTATTGGCTATTTGATGACGATTGACTTCTAGAGTAGTTAGAGAAACAACAACATTGCCGAAATAGGTCCCGACATCACCGCTCTGTCCGCTTGTGAACATTTCTGAAAGAAAAAAATCATTTTAAAAATTATAAATGAATTTTATAAAATTACTAAAGAATTTGAAACAAGTTAGAAAGTTGTAAATTTCATATATGAATTTTAGGTTTTAGAAGATTCTGGAATGTTTTATGGGATTCAGAAGTTTTAAAACCTCCTCCAGAATCCTAAAAAAAGAAAAACACTCACCGATGAAGGCGGGGAGATAATCCGGGTTTTTCTGGAGCAGTTTCTCGTGCACAAGCTCGGGACACATGCCGGACAGGTTAGACAGCAACCAGACGACCTTCTCCTTCTGGTTCGATTCTCCAGAAGTCAATTGCTCAAGAAAACCGATCATTTCGTAATTCTCGATCAAAGCTTTGGACAACGGTTGGCTTCTGGAGGTAGTATTGATGAAAATATCCAAAACAGTCCCCAACATATCTGGAAAAGTATTGTTGTCCATGGCAATCGTCGTCAAAGCATGCATTATCTGGGGATGGATTACGAAATCGATAGAGTAATGATCAGCACTGGCGTTCCGGATGAAATTCAGACTTGTTTTGACATTAGCTAATCTGTGTTTTCTGACCACTGGATCCAAAGCAGCAAGTTTGACAGGATCAGGAAGAATATTTTTCACAATCAATTTTATATCGTCATCGTTGACGGCGGAATTTTTTGCGGAATTTTCAGTCAACTGAGCATCACGTTCAGGATTCTTCGAAGTAGTATCCAAAGGGATGACTACCGGAGGCTGACTCATCTGGAATTAATCAAAGAAGAAAAATAAAAAATAAACCAAAATAGAAGATATAAATCAACTTCGAACGTCGAAATTTACAGAAAAAACTCGAATCCCTCCGAACCAAACGAGTCCAGTCCGCACGTTGCCCGCAGTCTGCCCCTTGTTTGGAATCATATATCGTCTTAAAAATTGAACATTTTGGTAATTTCGAAGTTTACTGAGCTGCTTGGTCTCCATATCTCAGGTATAAATATTACAAATATTTTGAAAGTTGTTTTTTATAATTGGAAATTCAAGTGTCACGGAAGCCGACCTCAAGCCATCGACACACATCTCCAATGAGAACGCACTTTACAGCTTGGTCGATGCTTGTCTTGATATTCTTGGATCGTGCTCTTATTCACTTGATTGTACGACAGTTATTCCCCACTGACATTTGGTCCTTATTCTTATTTTCAATTCCCACTGATTTCGAAATTTTTCCTTTTTAAATCACTATTTGTCTTACTTAACTGAGATATCAAGTTAATTTAATTATTAAAAAACTAATATAAAAAAATAAATGAGATAAATCTTGCGAAATAGAGAAGGAACAAATGTCACCGAGGAGCAACTACCGTACAGCCATTTTCCGTGTCGCAAAAAACAAGAAAACTCCCAGCACGAAAATGCCTGAAAACACAAAGACCCAATTTGGACATCAATTAGTAGCAAATCTGACGTCATCCAAAAGCAAAACAACAAAATTAACAATTTAAAATTTTAGTTAATTAATTTTACATCGTTTAACTGCTCAAATAAATTGAAAAATCAAAAATCACAAAACTAAAACAATGTTATGTATTTTACATCTTAATTAAAATTTAAAAACAAATATAAAATTTTTAAAATTCCAAAAGTTTCAAATTTTAAAAACTACTAAATATTTAAAAATTCCTATAGTAATCCAAATTTTATAAATTTCTTTAAAATTCTGAAAATTTCCATTAAAAATTCCACATTAAATACTTTATCACATTCTCATTTACTAGGATTGGTTATCCCCAAGTTAGTTGCACATTATTTCTCAAAATAAATTATATTCTCTTCTTCCCCGGTTTAGTGTCCTCATTTTTCTTTCTTAGGCGATACTGCCGGCATATCTTTAACATCAGCCGGTTTCTTCTCACCATTATCATCCTTCTTTTCTTCTTTTTTATTTTTCTCATCTGAAGAATTTTCTTTTTTTTGATTTTCCTTCTCTTTTTTATTTTTCTCATCTGAAGAATCTTCTTTTTCTTGTTTTCCTTTCTCTTCCGTTTGGTTCTTCTCTTTTGAAGAACCTTCCTTCTCTTGTTTTTCCTTTTTTTCTTCTTTTTTCTCTTCCATTTTCCCAGACTCTTCTTCCGTCACAGGAGCAGGATCATCTTCAAGTCCCCGAGTTGCCAGTTTCTTCGGTACATTTCCATCATTTGGATTTTCCTTCACTTGAGCTTGTGCTTCTGGAACTCCTACATTATCTGGTTTCTCAATCAACTTCTCTGGTTTAGGCAATTCATCAGAACTCTTCTTTTCCGGAACTTCAACTAAACTCCCATCATGCTTCGACGGAATAACCGAATCAAAATAATAAGCCTTAAATCCAAGAGCCAATCCAGTGTGCAAAAACAGAACTCCTCCAATAATAGCAAATGCAACCTAAAACCACAACATTATAAAAATAAAAAACAACCATTATAAACTTTAGAAATTTTACGTTAACATTAAAGTATTCCAAAACTTCTTTAAAAATCCCAAAACTTTTTAAAAAATCCCAAAACTTTTTAAAAATCCCAAAACTTTTTAAAAAATTCCAAAACTTTTTAAAAAATTTAAAAACTTTCATTATTTTCTAAAACTTTCCACAAAATCCCAATATTAAAAACCTTCAAAAAACAACTTACAGCCTTATTTGGATCACTTCTAATTGCTGGCCAAACAATATTAAACAACATAATTCCACTAATACAAATTCCACTTACAATCAACAACCATCTAAACCAATAAAAGTGAATAACCCAAAGAACCGATATCGGAATAAAAACAGCCAAAGAATATCCATAAGCACAAATCAGTTCCAAATAACTATATTGAATCGCTGCTTGTCTATACCATAACAACCAATACAAGAAAAACGGCACAAAAATTACATAACTTGTAATCAACGATGTCGCTCCTGTAACTAATCCAAAATCGTTTTCATATCTGTCTTGTCCATGAGTTTCAATATAATGAGCCAAATTTCCACAAATAGCCGTTGAAAAAACAAAAGTAATACAAATCCACAAAGGTCCATAAAGATCCGGAAGCGGTTGGATATGATCTGTAATAAAATTAGATTTCAAATTCGGAATCAGAGCTCTAAGAAGACGATTTTGAACTTGATCTTGATCAATATCAAAATACTGTTGATAAAACTTGAAAGAAAAAATATTAGAAGCATAAGATTGAGTTGTCGGTTGAGTTGTTGTGTCATTCAACTCTATATTTCCCGTCATTAACTAAACATTTAAAAATTATTAAATTTTAAAAACAAAAAACTCACATTTGATGTATCTTTTGTCGCAGAAGGCGGTCTTCTGTCATTATTGGGGTTGGAAAATGGAGAATCGTCTCCGAAATCTTGAAAAGCCAGATTTTCCATTTCCCTAAAATCAAAAAAAAATCAAAAAAATTACAAAAATCAGATATCCAGCGTCAATAACGCAATATAAAATTCAATTTAAATAATTAAAATTTCAATAAAAACAAGAAAACAACAAAAATAATCTGTCATCGACGATAATCTCGTTTTCTGTCTCTATCCCTGCTTGAACTTCTATGATGATTTCGAGATCTGTAGCGGTCATCATAGTCCCTGTGTCTGCGGCTCCTGTAGTCGTCTCGTTCTCGACTTCTGTCCCGGCTTCTACGTCTATGACTGTCTCGATCACGACTGTCACGACGTTTCGGAGGTTCTTCCTCTTCCGGACAAGAACATTCTCCTCCGCTACACGAACAAGAACAACTAAAAATAAAAATTCATATATGAACTTGATGAAAAAACTTACTCTGAACTTTCTGGGGATAGAGCTCGAGGTCTTTCAAATTTTGAGATAACTTCGTCCTTCTTTTCGATCACTTCTGGATCGGCAGTGAGATCATATTTGGCCAAGTCTTCGTCATCGCCGTCTTCCTCGTCACTAAGAAGACGGTATTTGTCCAAATTTCCGTCATCCTCGTCTTCTTCTTCGTCGTCTTCAATTCTGGGCTTTTTGGAACCTGATTCACTGTCGTTGGAAGTTGTTTTTCTTTTTTTTCTTCCAAATTCATCGTATTCTTCGTCAGAACCGCCAGTTTTCTCTTTGTATTCAACTTCTTGACGGTCCATGAATCCTCCTCCGTAGCCAGTCCTTTCTTCGTTATCCGCATTCTTTTTCGCATTACACATGTTACACGTCTGTCTTCTAGCCCAGTTGATGTTGCCACATCTGAAGACGACATTATTAAAGAAATTTAAAAAACATTGTTTTGATAAGAATTTCGAGAATTTCTGTCTTAGGGTTTTAGGTTTTGCACATGTGGATTTTGAAAGGTTATATTGGATTTTAGACTGTTTTAGAAAGTTCTATCAAAGTTGGAAGAATTTTAGAAACTTCTTTGAGATTTGAAGACTTTGGAAAGTTATAGAATCATCTAGAAAATTCTGAGAAGTTATAGATGTTTATAAGGTTCTCAAAAGCTTCAAAATCTCCTATTAAACCTTGAAAACTCTTCTAAAATTCTGAAATTTTTCATGACATTGAAGAAATTTCCGATTTTCTATTAAATTCAGAAGTTTTTACGGAATTACCTGATGGAAAGTTTCTGTCCCAAGGATTCATGTTCCAATTTTTACAATTCTAATTTAAAAGTAAAAAACTATTTTAGGTAAATTTCTACTTTTTTATAGTTTTGATATAAAACTTCGAATATATTTAAAAAGTAAAGATTAGTTTTCAGAATTTTGGATTCTGAAGGTTGACTTCTGATTCTGAATCCAGGGGTTTTATTACAGTATTATAAATACCTTTTCAATTTTAACATATAAATTGGAACACAAATGCTTGGGACAGAAACATCTGAGACAAGAACGTCACATAACTCAGGACTGAAATTTAAAAAAGCGATATATGAAACTTACTTTGAACAAGCCCAATCCTCGGCTGAAAACATTCCTTTCGATTTTTCTACACCTTCTTTGCCGAGTTCATGGACAAGTTTCTTCTTCTGAGGCTTGTCTGAAATAATTTCGAAATTAAGAAAAAAAACAAAAATGAAACACCTGCTCCACAGATTTCGCAATAATACGTCTTTTCAGAATTCACATTGGAGCACTTGGGGCCACCACAGACCCATTCCCCGGGTTGTAGTGCTCTTCTGGATGCCGATTTCAAGTCCATCAGGATGAACAACAAACGGAAAAAAAGAAGAACCAAAGAAACGAAATCCAGCAATACAACGTTGGCAAATTTCCCGCTCGGTTTTTCGCTTCGAGACGTCTTCATTCAAAGTTTTTATTTTTATTTTTTTTAAATTTTTAATTATATTAATTTTTTTCTTTATCAAATGATAGAAAATGGAGAAAATTAAAATATTTCTAAATTATTGAAAATAATATTAAAAATAATTTACTCAACATTCGTGTCAGGACCAAAGTTCATTTTTTAAAATTAGTTTTTGTTTAAAATATTAAAAATAACATTCAAAAATGTTCAAAAATTTATTTTTTGTTGTATAATGTTCGATAAAAAATTCACATCTTCTACAGTAACTGTATTACTGTATATCCACTAGAATCTGAGATAGCATTCAATGAATCCTAAAATTCAACTTTTTTTCATGTTTATATAAGTTTTCTGAAATCAGGTTTAACTAAATGGAATCAACATTTAAGAATTTCTGACCACAGTTTTCACATTACTTGATTTTATTTGAGTGTAATTAATGACAGGATTGGAATCCAAGAGAAGATTGATTCTAATTGAGTATAATCAACATGATAATACCTTGTTAGCTAGAAACAAACATGGTCCAAACACGTTGATTACATTCAATTAGAATCAGTCTTCTCTTGGATTGCAATTCCACCATTAATTATACTCAAATAAAATCAAATAATATGAAAACTGATCAGAAACTCTTAAAAGTTGATTCCTTTCAGTTAAACTTGATTTCAGAAAACCTATGTAGTTACATTGAAAATTATTCCATATCGTGGAAAGCAAGGAAGTTCTCAACATGAAAGTCCCTGAGACACAGGAACCCAACATGGATATCAAATTGCAGCAGTGATGCTATTCAGAAGTTAGAAGGAAAAATGACGAAGATGAGCCATCTGAAGTTACTGTTAATCAGTGTTCGATTATTTGAATAAACCGAGGAGTGATCATCCTTGAAGAATTAGTGAATTAAACGCATCTTTCAGATTCCTTTACTTTCCATATTGTGCAATAATTAAAACATTTTATTTTTTTATTTGACTTTATTTCGTGGGATGAATCACAGAAATCCTATTAACGATCGTTGTTTTCATCGTGAACCTTATTTCTCTCCAGTAGAGTATGGCACATGCGGCGGCGAATACGGACCCCATGAAGGAACTGTAGGGTCCCAGGTCTGCCAAGAATTGTGGAAAGTACTAAATTACGAAAATTATAAAACTAAAAATTACTTAATTCTCTCAACATCAATTTTTATATTTTTAAAAATCAATGAAAATTTCGAACTTACTTTTCTACCGAAGAAAGCCAGAAAATACGGCGTACTGTCGAGGAAAAAAGCAATAATTAAGGTCCTTAGAATTAATTTATTATTAATATCGGTAATCTTTCGTCCTTTGAATTTGTTTTTTAGTAAAATGTAATAAATAATAAGCACAGGAACGATGAGGAGACTCACGACGTACCTAATAGTCAGATAAGTGGAGTTCGAGGAACTCAACAAGCATCCCAGATTTCTGCAAGAAGTCTTGTGGTTAGGTTTCATGTTCGGCAAGTAATCCACAATGAATACTGTAGAGAACAGGAATATGATAGTACTAGTCCCTGTGGCAGTCAGAACCATCTGGTGTACGAAACTATACCAAGCGACGAGTTCGAAGCAAATTCTATCCAGGGCGAGGAACAACACCGCCAGAGGGAACGAGAGAAGACAGAAGGTGTGAGTTGTCCCTGTGATGAAGATTATGTCAGAATCGTACACTGGGTTCTCTGGAGCCCAGAGGATTGCTAAGTACCCCAAGTAGGAGAGACTGCCGACGGCCAACAAGGCCCCGAACATCATGAAGGAATACAAACTCGGGGTCCACAGAATAGCGTTCTGGGTCCTGGACAGCAAAATAGTAGCGAAAATTATCAAAGTAAAAAACAAAGCAATAATACTAGTTATATATTCAAACAATATCACACACGGCAAATATGAATTCCCCATGGTGAGGAAATAATTCTATTTCAAGGTGAGAACTAAGATTATTTTTTCATAATTTACGTATCTCTAAGTATACAGGAAATCGGTTCTCAGAAAGATGCTTAGTGCAATTTGCTATAGAAATTATGTTCTTAATTATCCACCATTGTCTAGAGAGGAACGCAACTATGGCATTATAGAAGTAAAAATGGAAATTATTAAAATCCATCTCGAGACCGTTTTTAAGAACAGTTCAGAAGTTCATAAAAGTTCCTGATCTTCATTTTGCAGTTTTCCTAGATTAGAAAGTTTCTAAAAATTTAAACTTTTAGAAATTCTTTGAAATTTTTTAAAATTTAAAAACTGTCCTGCAAACTCTAGATTTCAGAAAAACCTGTAATATGATTGAAAATTTCAAACTTTTTCAATGAACTCTGGGAGCTTCCAAAAAAGTCAAAAATTCACAACTCACCTCAGAATTTCATAAAATTTTACAAATTTTCATAAAAGTCTAATTTAAAAAATATATTAGTAGTTTTATAAAAGGCGATTTTGATTTTGAATTACTGAGTAAAACATTTCATATTTTCTCACAACATTTTTTGTTGGTAATACGTTAATTACTTTTTAAAATTACTTCGTTTCTTAATTATTGTATAAAAATGCCCAATATTACTCAAGATTGTTTAAAAAGTAGTTCTTTGAACTTCCGTGAATATGGTAAGATTCAAAGAATTGTTCTTAATCAACACCGGAAATATGGCTCTCCAAATGTAGGTATCCACCCAATCCACATGATTCCTGTACATTGATAAGCTTAAAGACGTCGTTCCATCTCCCTCCTTTGGTAACTGATAAGTTTAATTCGAGACTGGAGGCGTTGACCTCAGAAAACAAGAAAGACGATTGTTTCCGGTGATAAGCAATTGCGTAAACACTCACACGGATGATCATGATTGCTTCCACCCCGATACTCTTGCAAAATGGTATAAAAGGAAGGGAGGGGAGGCAGAGAGCATCTGGCATCGAATACCAGCTTAAAATGAAGGTCCTTCTATTCTTCGGTTTCATTCTGTTTGCTTCGGCAGTTGTTGTGGAAAACGACCGTCGAGGTCACGGACATCACCACCGTCCTCCGCACCCCTGCTCAAACTCCGGACAACCTGAAGGTGATGGATCGGACTCTGATTCTTCTGAAGAGAGAAAACACGGACATCACCACCACCACCATCATCATTCTCCACCTCCCTGTCCCACAACCACGGAGGCTCCAGTTGAACCAGAAACTACTATTGCTCCCGTCAATCCTTCCGAAAGTCCCAAACCTTCTGAGCTTCCAGTTGATCCCTCGGAAGGACCACAACCTTCTGAGGTTCCAGTTGATCCCTCAAAAGAACCTGTTTCTAATTTCATCGAGGATAAACGCCGTCATTCCAAGAAGCCTCACCATAAGCCTACTACTGCAGCTCCAATTGATCCCTCGGAAGGACCGGATGGAGCGAGAAAGAACCGTCCATCTAAGAGACCCAGACCCTCTCGTTATCCAAAGCCCTCCACTCCCGCTCCATCTGAGCAGCCTCAGCCTTCAGAAGCCCCCGACGACGGAGAGGGTTCTTTCTTCCGTTCCTTGAAATCACTCTTCAGATAAACAATCAAGAACATGAACATGTAAATAATTCTGTAAATACTTTTGTCACTTGTATATTGTGCTAAATTTCCAAATAAACATTTCTTAAAGAACAACCACTGGTTAATACACGAAGCGAATCAGCATCAGAATGCCTATGAGACTAAAATAGCGCTTTAGAATATCTATCATTGAAGATAATATATGCCGAAATTTAATTAAGATGCGCTCTATGTAGTTGTGTAAAGCGATTTCTGTGCTCTAGATGTTTGTATTCATACAAGGGAAGTCGCTTTAGTCGAAGTGACCATTTGAAATGAGTTGTATATGATCTTGTAACGCTTAAAATGTAGATTCTGAATATGTATTCAATTTCTGCTAAACGCATTTGTAGAATGAGAAAATAGAATAAATGCGTAAAATTTCATATATCACGCGCTGAAAAAACAAAATATTACCCCCTTGTCTTTTGTTGAAGTTCGGCGACTCCATTTTGAAGATATTCGTTTTCCACTTTAATTCAACCAATTTTAATAATTTTTTGCAATGAAGTGTATTTTTTGTACTGATTATAACTATTTCATTGATTTTTTGAAAGAATGATCAGAAGTGCAAGATGATTCAATCCTAAATTTAGAAATTTTCCTGATTATCTCGCTTCAGAAGGTCGTTTAGCAGAAATGAAATACTAGTTCAGAATCTGTATTCTAAGACCTACAAAATGGTATATAACTCATTTCAAATGGCCACTTCGACTAAAGCGACTTCCCTTGTTAGTTGATCAATTCCTTTCGATATTCAGCGACCTTGACGCGGTGAAAGGGCTAAAAGTAGTACAGTGAAACCCCGGGTATCCGATGCCGACGGCTATCGCACCGCCAATGCTAACGGTGGTGGAGCCGCAAATGATGGATCAACAGCTGAGTGCAATTATAGAATCACAAACAGTTGTGGAGTTAGTGATTAGAACTACAACCGAGCCTAGCCAGCCAACTGTTAGTATAAACCGGTTAAAAACAGCTGATCAATTTAAACTTGAAGATAGTCATAGTTTTCTATATTAAACCTCCCTACAAAAAATTAGAAAAATTACACAAAATCACTTTTAAACGAGATTCTAGTGATAATATGAGATAGTTGTTAGATCGTAGCTAGGGGTTCCTGATCCGCGTGTAGACGAAAATTATATAAAAACGACTTTATGGGGCCGAAGGCATGAGATAAATCACAACTCTACAAAAATTATTGCGCAATCATACGCCTTTCATTGGTCCTCAGGGTATTTCCCTTCGGGATCAACGCTGTGTGGCTTATATTCAAGTAAATTATGCGCAATCCAACAATAATGAATAAAGCATCCTGTATATTTAAAAATCTTGTAATATGTATGTTGTGGACGCATAGTCCCCATAACTAAAGATATTCAGAATACTGAAGACTTAACAGTCCCTTCTCTCCACTAAGGAGTACAAAAGAAAACACTTCGGTGTATTGGGAGTCCTCCCCGGGTGTAGCTTTGATATTAATAATATTTGTTCCTACTTTGTATTCTGTCTCATTCTAAGCAAAAGACATAATAATATAGCATCGCACCAACGCCAAATTACCGCGTCTTTGTCGAAATATAAGTTAGTTCTGATCAGTTGTCAGATTTTTGAAAATCTCGACTTCTGAATCTGAACTTCCCGATTTTCAAATCCGAAGTTTTCGAATTCCGAATTAGTTCGAGTTTAAACTTCTCAGTTTTCAAATCCAAATTACTTCAAAATCAATTCAGTCCGGAAATCGACAGTTGTAGTCCCGATACGATTAACATAAGAATTGTTTGTTTGTGACACACCGTAAAAAAACAGCGTCACGTTGTTATTGTTTGTTTTGTATTCTAATTTTTATATAAAGTTTGTTATTGTCAATGATCCCTATTGGTAGACCGGGCACTCCATGCTTAGTGAGAAACAAAATCAACAAGGAACACTTGGTCCCAAGTGGATTTCCTCAGTACTATTAGGGACTACTTGGTCCCGAGTGGATTTTCTCAGTACTATTAGGGACTACTTGGTCCCGAGTGGATTTCCTCAGTACTACTAGGGAACACTTGGCTCCGAGTGGATTTTCTTAGCACCGACAAGGGAACATACAGTTTCTTTTGGCGAGCATTAATATGTCTGTTGTGTGTGTCAAGTCCGATATAGATGTTGTATTGTGCCTCAGGCATCAGTTCAATGAACTTTTCTAAGACATCTACCTTTCTCATCATTACACGGACCACTCGGATCGACAAACACAACACCTATTATTCGTGATTCCTATTTTCCCATTTTTTGAAGACAAAATCAGAAACCACAGCTCTTGTATTCTACTAAATACAATCCGATAGATAATTTCAAATTTATAATAATCACGTAAATGTATTTTTCCAACTTAACTAAAATTATTTCAAAAAAAATTCAAAAATTCGCCATTATAGTTAACTATATTAAAACCGATTCTACAGTATGCCAAAATTACTGAGTAGAATAAAAACTTTATTTTTCACTAATGTCAAAACTTCACCGAGTTTGTTACAGAAACGGCTGTTGTGATTGATTTTTCTTTTCTGTTTTTCATTTCTCTCCAGTAGAGTATGGCACATGCGGCGGCGAATACGGACCCCATGAAGGAACTGTAGGGTCCCAGGTCTGCCAAGAATTGTGGAAAATACTAAATTACGAAAATTATAAAACTAAAAATCACTTAATTCTCTCAACATCAATTTTTATATTTTTAAAATTTTTTATGTTTTTAATGAATTCCGGATAGTTTTAAAAATTTTATGAAATTATTGAAAACTTCAGGAACTTCTAAATGATTCTGGGAAATTTCAAAAACCCCAGTCATATCCATGTAGGTTCTAGAACTTCCGAAAATTTTTAGTTTTTTAATTAAATAAAATTTCAACTTACTTTCATACCCAGGAAAGTCAGAAAATACGGCACACTGTCAAGAAAGAAGGCAACAATTAAGGTTTTCATAATTAACCTGTTAGTAGTGGTATTGATCCCATTTCCTTTACATTTATTTTTCAACAAAACATAGTAAATAATCAACAAAGGAACGATGAGGAGACTCACGACGTGCCTAATAGTCAGGTAAATGGGGTTCGAGGAACTCAACAAGCATCCCAGATTTCTGCAAGAAGTCTTGTGGTTAGGTTTCATGTTCGGCAAGTAATCCACAATGAATACTGTAGAGAACAGAAATATGATAGTACTAGTCCCTGTGGCAGTCAGGACCATCTGGTGTGTGAAACTATACCAAGCGACGAGTTCGAAGCAAATTCTATCCAGGGCGAGGAACAACACCGCCAGAGGGAACGAGAGAAGACAGAAGGTGTGGGTTGTTCCTGTGATGAAGATTATGTCAGAATCGTACACTGGGTTCTCTGGAGCCCAGAGGATTGCTAAGTACCCCAAGTAGGAGAGACTGCCGACGGCCAACAAGGCCCCGAACATCATGAAGGAATACAAGCTCGGGGTCCACAGAATAACGTTCTGGGTTCTGGACAGCAAAATAGTAGCGAAAATTATCAAAGTAAAAAACAAAGCAATAATACTAGTTATATATTCAAACAATATCACATACGACAAATATGAATTCTCCATGACGAAGAAATAATTTTATTTCAAGACACGGAAATGGAGTGTTCTTGTAATTTGTGTAATTTACATGAAGTAGTAATCAGAGGGAAGTTACGCTTGGGTTATTCGAGGGCTATGTTTTAAGTATATGTTGCTTCCTCAAATGACATTTAATGTAACATTATAATTAGAAAAGATAACTTCAAAATTCACTTTGAAATCGATTAGAGGAATGGTTTGTAGAATGATAACATTCAAATCTAAAAATTTTGCTTTTAAAGTTTTATTGAATTCCGGAAAGTTCTAAAAGCTTCTGTAAGATCATTGGAAATTTTAGAACGTTTATGACATTCTATAAAGATTCAAAACTTTATATCAGATTTTCAGAGATGTCCGAATTTTCTTGTTAGATTTTCAAAAACCATTAAATTCTAAAACTATTTACAGAACTCTGAGAAAATTGGAAAGTTTTTAAAATGTTTCGCAAACTTTCCAAAAGTTATAAAATTAATCACTTCAAAATTTCTTCTTGTCTTCTAAGTAAGTGTAGAAATCTTTTCAGATGTATAATTTCCACAGTGTAAGACTGATTATTATGAAAAGTTGTTTGAATTCGAAAATAATATATGATGCACAGCTTGCTAATTATTGAACATCATCTCAGAGAACTTACTTTCTAAGAATAAAACAACAATCTATGACGAAACCAGTATGGTCTTAAGTATCACATGACACAAGCATGCAAAACACTTCAATCGATCTCCAAAAATTTTTCACAATTATAATCATTAACCAAAAATTAATATTAAGTCACTTTATTCCTTAATTATTGTATAAAAATGCCCAATATTACTCAAGATTGTTTAAAGAGTAGTTCTTTGAACTTCCGTGAATATGGTAAAATTCAAAGAATTGTTCTTAATCAACACCGGAAATATGGCTCTCCAAATGTAGGTATCCACCCAATCCACATGATTCCTGTACATTGATAAGCTTAAAGACGTCGTTCCATCTCCCTCCTTTGGTAACTGATAAGTTTAATTCGAGACTGGAGGCGTTGACCTCAGAAAACAAGAAAGACGATTGTTTCCGGTGATAAGCAATTGCGTAAACACTCACAAGGATGATCATGATTGCTTCCACCCTGATACCCTTGCAAAATGGTATAAAAGGAAGGGAGGAGAGACAGAGAGCATCTGGCATCGAATACCAGCTTAAAATGAAGATCCTTCTTTTCTTCGGTTTCATTCTGTTTGCTTCGGCAGTTGTTGTGGAAAACGACCGTCGAGGTCACGGACATC